>WBNQ01034626.1:4073-20169 GCA_013401375.1 Spizella passerina
TTTTTTTTTTCACAGACAGCATTTTTAAGACAATGTAAGCAAAACCTCTTTTCTCTTCTGGATTAATATTTTGATTAAAAGTCAGCCCAATTTCCCACTTAGCTCGGCCTGAGAAAGATCTGCTGTTGCTTCTGTCACATACAAGGCATAAAAAATTATTAAAGCAACTCCAAAAAACATTTCCCCATCAGAAGTATCAAAAAAAGGGAATTCTAATTTCTCTGTCTATACTTTACATAGAAACATCAATCTTACAGGAATCTGTGAGTACTCTCCAAAATCAGTATCTCAAATAATATTGGAACAAAAAAACCTAATCTGGTTAAATTCTGCAAATTTTCATACTAGTTGCTTAAAAGCAAAAATGAAAAACCATTACTAGACTACTTTGAAAACTTTAGGTGAAGAGAAACCAGGAGGGAAAAGGGTGTCATGTACCAGAATGCCCTGCATGAATCCTATAAATTTACTTGTGATTTAGATGACCAAGATTCTGCAATTATCCTATAGCACATGCAAGGTCATATTATTATTTTTTCAGTATGAACCTTGAAAAGCCAGAGGCCCTGTAAATGAGAAGAATATTTGGATGGTTAGAGAAGACCTGGGCAGGATGTACAAACCAAAATCAATCATCCAAAGGTGCATGACTCATCTTGGCGCTGATCAAAACACCTCCAAGACCTACAGATCAGTAATATTTCTTTCTCTTGATATTATTAGTACATCTTAGAGCAAAAGTGACAACCAGATTTGTATATACCTAAGGATTTAACCTCATGCCACATCCCTATTTTATATACAGTCTACATTTCACCACCACTGAAGTCCTGAGAGATACGTTTTCTCATTCAAAAGGGATAAAATTAAGCAATTAAAAATTGCTCCAATATTTCTTTCACTTTAATCTCCACATCATCCATCATCTGTCCCGTTCATTTATTATCAAAATATGCTCTTCCTGTGTTGTTCATACATAATCTTGTTGTTCCCATTTTTAGCCCAGCAAAGTAATGCAGCTTTTCTTCACTCCATGTCAGATAACATGGTGTAATCAAGCCCTGGTTTTGACAAGCAATGAGAGTTTTCTTAAAAGGTTACAAGCTTGTCAAGGGTAGCTGTTGCAGTGTTGCCCTTGCCTGTGGTTTATGAGCATCAATTATCATCAGTGTGAGTGAGGGAAGGGAAGTACAGCAGAGTTCCCTTGCTTTGAGAGGTCTGTCCCCCTTTAATGACTTAAAACCAAACTCACTTCAAGCTTGAAGGGCAAATTGATCACATAACAGTCATGGAGAAATATTACAAATTGCTCCCCACTTTACAGCCTGTCTCCCTAATGAGGTTATTACAGTGTAACACTGAAAAATCAGAGGTTTAAATAAAACCCTTCCGTCTTTGGACCAAAAACAACTTAAGCCAAATATAACCTTTTCTTTTTCTTTTTTTTTTTTTTTTGTCATTCCATACGAAAGAGCTTTCTTAGTTTTATCCTCCTCTAGCTCTTCGCTAGGCACAAGGCAGGTTTCAGTGTCAATCTCCCAGTTTCACAAGCTGACTGATGCCAAACCCTGTGCCAGCTGCTACCCAGGGAGTCACAGTTTTCTCCTTCTCAGCAGCAAAGTGTGAACTGAAGGGCTGTGGCACCGTGTCAGCAGTGGGGCAGGAGCCTTCTGAGCCTCCCAAAGCACACACAGTGGGAAAGATACAACATGATGAAGGGTGAGGAGTAAGAAAGGTTTGTCAATCCCCTAGGTACACCCTGGGTAGGATGGAGATTAAACTGGAGGGCTGTAGCCATGATATTTTCTGAAAGATCCTTTCTTTAGGATTTTTCCTTCTGAGAAGCTGAGAGGCCTCAGGAACAAAATGCAAACAATGATTATCTGCTGCTGTGGGATGCAACAGGTGCATCTGTGGTTGGCCCATGTTGGTTGTTTCTAATTAATGGCCAATCACAGTCAGCTGGCTTGGACTCTCTCTCGGAGACACAAGCCCTTTTTATTCATTCTTTCTTTTTATATTCTTAGCTAGCCTTCTGATGAAATCCTTTCTTCTATTCTTTTAGTATAGTTTTAATATAATATATATCATAAAATAATAAATCAGCCTTCTGAAACATGGAGTCAGATCCTTGTCTCTTCCCTCTTCCTGGGACCCCTATGAACCCCTCACAGAGGGCTTTAACAGTTTTTGTGGCTGGATTTCCACATCAAACTGATTATTTTGTGATGATTAGATACACCTAGGTCAGTCATTTCTCAGGTTTAACATAGATTTTGCTCCAACACACAAGCTTCACCTCCCAACAAGTGTCATCCTTCAGATGTTTTTGGGAGTGGTTGGGTCCTTCCTCCCCGTTTCTGAGGGGGAAAGGAGGATGTAGCAATTAATTACCCTGCAAACACAGCAGCAGCCCTGCTCATCTATCACCCATGCAGCGTCTCTGCTGTGCTGTGCTGAGAGCAAGGCAGCAGCACACGGGCCTGCCATCCATCTCTGCAACACAGCTCCAGCAAGAGCCCTGGGGAAGAAGATGCACACAGAGCAGGGTTTTTGTCTGGTGCTCAAATCAGTCACAAAGCCTGGCTTTTCTCCTCTGAGCTGAGCTGATTCCTGCCCGCCCTGGTCCTCCCAGTGAACAGAACCGTGAGCGCCAGAGCAGAGTTCAGCGCCGGGTTCACAGCCCACAGCAGCTGCACATAAATAACAGGCCATCATGGTTGAAGGCAAACTGTGTCCATTTGGGAATTTCAGAGCAAATTGCATCCTGGGACAGCCACTCGTTGCACTCAGGACTTGAGGACAAAAATCTCAGGCCCTTGGGCGCGGGAGAAGGTCACAGAGCCTGCAGCTCGAGCTCTGAAGCGTTTTCATTCTCCTGCACATTAAAAGCAGCCCTTGCTGGACCAGGGGTACATGCTGGCATGTTGACCTTCATTCTTTTATTTTCCAAGCTCTACAATACATTAGTAGAGGAAAGCTAATGCAATTGGCATCAAAGAATTTACGTGCTGTCTGATGGGCTGGCGAGCTGCCAGGCCTCTAATCCGCCATGTGACGGACAGGATGCCAGTCCCCAAGAGAAAGTGATTTTTAACACAGTTTTCTATTTCTCTGAAGTTATCAGCAGTTGCATTCAGATCATACAGATCAAATGCCTTCAAGGTAAGTGATTATTTAAGGAATTATTTTCAATAAGAGCCTTTGGTCCTAGTGTTCATTCTGATAGTAGCTGGAAGGAAAAAAAAATCTACATTTTGTTTCTCTGATGTGGAGCTTTTTTGTACCAACTAGTGCCAGATGAGGCTTATGCTACCAAAAAAAAAAAAAATCATCAGAATAGATTGAGTTCCTTGTATTAAAAAGAAGCAAAAGGCAAAGTTCACAGCTAAATATGATATCCATGCCAGAGGTCACCTAAGCAGATGAATCCAAATCAATATTTTAAAGTCTTCTATCCTTACACTGCAGTTTAAATATCAGTGTGTATTAGAGCAGTATCCATGATGTTTGCCTACCAAGGGCTCAGAGATAGGGCTGAAGAAGAAGGATACCCAGACTCAGCAGAGCACTGCAGCATGTACTAACTTTCCTCAGAAAAAGTGTCCTCAGGTAATAAAATTAAATCACTTCAATGGCTTGTAATAGGACTTTAACTTGGCTGAGGCTTTGAGGTAAATCTGCCTAGATCTTTGCCTTACAGTGGGTTCACAGAGAAGACAGGCAGTCTCTTAAAATTAAAAAGGCAAAATATCATTAAAATAAGAACCAGAATAATTGACTCCTTAGGACAGAGAAAATTCAAAGGGATTAGACCGAGAACACATGGAAAGTGGCTTTAGGAGAGAATTTCCCTGTCCTTCTCTGCCCTTCCTGGCTGCTCCTCTCTCCAATCTTGGTGTAGCTTTTTGGACTGTGGCAAACACTGTTTGCCCCCTGAACTCTTAACAACAATTCTCTTCTGATTTCCAGAGCTCTGGAGGTTTTTATTCCCAGTATTGTTAACATTCAGAAACACACAATCACATAAGCGATTATATGAAGTGCTTTTTATTAAGAGCTCTGGGAACCAGAGGCGGTTTCCACCCAAATCTGACTCTGACCATACATTCCAGATGATGGTGTTTTTATATTCTATGGTTATCTAAATTTCATGTTAATTATTAAACTTATATTATTCTATTGTATACATAGATTTCAGCTAAACATAGCCCCCCTTAAATTTCCAACATAGTTTCTCATGATTCTTCTTATGATCATATAATAAATATATCTAATTAATAAACAATCATCACATCTAACAATTATATCATTTCTCATACTGCTTACACAGCGCCGTCAGCAAGCTCTATACAGCCACAAACTGAACGGGACACTCTGAATCAGTGTCGTGAGCTGTTTATTTCAAACATCAGTCTCAGTACATTGTTAGGGCAATGGAGACAGAATATGTTTACAGCTCGCTGATTCAAATGGAATGCCAAGGAAACGTCACGTCACAGGGTAGCATAAAGCCATCTCAGCCTAAGTTTCAGCCAATCACACGTAGAGCAAAACATATAGACAATAATTCTATCCAATCATATGAAACACATGTAACAGTAGTTAACACAATAGAGACTTATTTTCTAACACAATGGCTGGTTTATGAGAGACAATGCACAGACATTCATACTAACCTTCTAAAGATATACATTAAATAAACTTGTTGCAACCTATAAAGGCACATCACAGGGGCTTATTTTTCTATTTCTCATGTGTGTTCTACTGCTTAGAAAACCTTCCGCTGTATGAGCAATGTTCACAAATCTGCTGTCTGAGGCCTGTCTTTTTTACCACTTTCTCAAAACCCTCTAATTTTGTGAATCCCAACAACACAGGTGCAGTGATCTGAGAAAACACAAAGCCTAACATTTTCAGAGTCTATCTTTAACATTTTCCAGGGCTCCACCATCAGCGTGGCTCAGCACCTCTGTTTGTCCTGTACTGTGGGATCTCTCCTTGCTCATGGCCTTCACCCACAGCCCTTTGGCACCGCTGGCACATCTCCACCTTTTTCTTGCCCCACCCTGTCTGTAGATGAATGGATTGCACAAATAACCTGGAGGAGCTGCCATGGGGCTTCAGTGCAGGGATGCTGGTGCTCTTTGGTGTCCCAGGGGAGCACAGTGTGCCCCATAAATCTCCCTGGAGGGCCTGTGAGGAGCGAGGCTCCCGCTGAGATCTATGTCCCTCAGGAGTGCCATCGATTCCAGAGGGTGACTTAGGCACGGGAAGCAAAGCCCATCCATTCTGCAGGCTGGAGCTTTAGCTTTCATAGCAGGTGATAAAGGAGATTTACAGCATTGCTTTTTCACCTGGGTTTTTGCCCCGTTTGTCCAGCTGGGTAGAAAAATGACCAAAGCTGGACAGTAACTCTGGTGGGTGAGTGAGGAGGCTTCCATGTGCAGGAATGTGAGCAATTATTTCAGTTCTCATATTTATAGAAGAATTGTGCTCCTTTCTTTTCTCTTTAAAGTCCCAACTGAGAGGGCTGGGTTCCCAATCAAGACAATGCTCCTCATAGACCAAGCACTGAAAAAAAGTCTAATAAATGATGAACTCTGCCAAAAATACCTTGAAACTTATACATGAGATGCAAATTAATGCAGATATGCACCCTCTGCTCCCAGTTATATAAAAACAATCATTCAAAATCCTATATTTCCACGGAGTCAGTTTTGTTCATTTTTACTACACAGTAGAGAATAAATAATTAGGCAAAAATCTGGTTAAAATTCTCTATGCAATGTTCATTTATCTGCACTGCAGTTATCTTGTCTTCTAATTTACTAGTTAAGCTCTTTAATATATACTTTACAAAGTCTAAAATCCAGTACAAGAGAATCAATTTTGGTATGAGAGAATCAGCCAAGGTATTTGTTAGGATTGGGGTTTTTTGGAGTGATTAAATACTTAGCGTAATCTGCCATCAAATTATTTTTGGAGTTTAACATGGTTTCTAATTTTGCTATGCACTTTGAAGCATACAAAAGATGTTGTAAAAATCAATATATGATCATATTGATTTTATTTGTGCTTTAAATATTCAGGTTAAGGGGGAGGGACAGAAAAAAAGGTGAACTGATATATACTTTTTCATGCCAGAAAATAGCACAGGTTCAAAAATGATTGGAAATAAATAAAAGCTAGCCTCAGGTGCACATTTTGTATTCCCTGAGATGGTTTTGAAACATAATAAATTATTGGAAACAGAGGCTTTGCATCCAGCAAATTAAGTCAAAAATCCCTCCAAGGCCAATACCACTTATGCTCTGCACATTACTGCCAAAGATAAAGCATTTATTAAGGCTACACTCTAAAGATAACACGAGCATGTGCAATATCAAAAGAAGCTTGGCCTTTGGGAAAGCAATGAAATAAACTATTTCCATTACTTTAGCATACGTGGCAAAATGCTTTCAGGTATTGTTTTCACAACCTGTACAAATCTATATTCTATGTTTAAAAGATACAGACAGAACAAAACCACTCAAAACACTGGGGAGGATGGACTGTCCGAACCAAAATCCAAGGTCAGATGAATGCAGCTGGAAAAATTCCAGCCCCTATGATTGCAATGCTAATAAATTGCAATGCAGAATGTCCTGTGCAAAGGGAATGTTAAACTTCCTCCTTCCTTAAACACAAATTGGATCCATTTCACACACAGTATATCCACTGAAGATTTAGCGCCATTATGCTGACACATGTCTAATATTCCATAAAGTACATTCAGAAAAGAACAATTTGTTTTCTAATATGCCTAATGGAATGTGATTTATGATCCTAAACACAGATTGGTCAGCGTGCTCAGGATGTCTCTCTCTGCAGACAGTGGGAACTTATTTTATAAAGATTTTTTTGTTTGAAATGAACCAAAAATTTAGCTGAGTAAGTCCCTCCTGAGAAGTGCATTAAACCATGTATCCAGATGGCAGTGAACTTAACATTAAATGAATTTAAAATTTAAGGGGGGAAATAATATATTTTATATGTCCAATAATTTATAAAGAAAAGGACATGGGCTTAAATTTTCCCTTTTGTGACAAACTGTAATTGTTCCTTTGACACAGTCTAGTTTAAATTTATAGTTGCAATGAATGTAGCATCAGAAAAATAGGCCTGAACAGCTCAGTCAAGTATTTATAGAGCTACTGGAATTCTCTATATTCTGCTTTAAAATTTTGGAGTATATGCAATTAAATTGGAACTTTATAACCTTTTCAGTCTAGTGAGTAAGGTTTTAAGTTGTCACTCACAGCCTGATCTTTTTTATTACTTCAATTCTTCCAAGTACTGGCAATGGAAATTCTTGGCATTATTTACAACCACAACTGACCTGCACTCATCAGTACTCCTGAGATCTAAATCTAAAAGTGAGACTTTAAAAATGTCAACAGATACTAATGATCTAGGAGTTTGGGGAAAAAAAAAGAAATACAAGCATGTAACAAAACACATTCCTGGGCACCAAGAAGAGCAAATATAGAAACTAAAACCTGTGTATGTTGTCTGAAAAGTAGTAAAGCAGAAGGAAGACACTTGCCCTGGTCTGCTTAAACAGTCTCTGCTTTGGACTGTGTGATACCTTCCTGTGGTGCTGCTCAGCCTTAGTGATGGCTTAGCAAGGACTGAAGTGAAAAACAATTCCAAAGAGACCAGCATTTGAAATGGAAAACCTTTTAATCTATATTTGTTCTCTTGTTTAAAATGATAGAACGATCAGGTAGAGCCTGCTCACATTTATCACTTTTATGAAGTTAGTTGCAAGCAAAGACAAAATCAAAACCACCTTACTGAAGATTGCCAAGGGATTGCTGCTTAATAAAAAGCCAAAACAGTTTTAAAACTTTGAGAAGTGTAAGTTAGAGGTTCTTCAATATTATCCTGATTCTTCCTGATTTTAAGGGTGTGTCCTAAATAAATAGCAAGTATTAGCTACTTTATCAGTGCAATGGAAGATCTGCTTTTCTGAATTCCTCTTAAGCACTAACACAGTTCCTCTGCCCCAGCAGTGTTTAATTCTGCACTGCAGAGACTGAAAATTGGAATGTTAAAGAAATATCACTGACACACCAGTACGTCAAAAGACTGATTTACAAGGCCACATTTGCACTAGCCCACAATCATATATGTATTGCAATGGATCAGATTTCAGCCAGACTGCCAAAAAATCAGTATTCCATCTGAAATGGATGTGTTCTGCCAGCCTCTTGCCAGCATCAATACGAATGCACCAGGGAGCTTCTCTCCACTCCAAAGTTCTCAAGTGCCAAACTGAGATAAGCAAAAAGAGCAAGGCTGCAGTATAAATAAGGGGCAGCTGCTGCCAGGCTCTCAGTGCTGCTGTCCATGAGGGTCTCTGACTTCTCTACACTAACTCTACCCATTAAAAAGATGTCCCAAGTCTTGCTGTCTCCAGGGAAAGCTCATCTGTTTGCCTCTTACAGTGTATGTTTATTTATTTCATATAAATACACTTCAATGTGAGAATATCAGGGAACTGTTGGATTTTGGTGAAGTGCTTTATTTATTTTCAATTTCTGCCCATTTCAGACTAAAGAATATGTAACTGTGTGGCAGCCCTATGCCTTCTATGGGGAGTGATCCTTGCTGTTGTACTGTGCACAATTATGATTTAAAGTATTAATTTTTTGCATAGAGACCACAGTCTCTTATCAAGATCTGCTGATGCCCGTGCAGGCTCAAAATTTCCCACTTTAGAGAAGGCATCAGACTCAGACTGATGAACCTTGAATTTTAACAATAAAATCTAATCCCACACTGCACCAAATTCTTGTTTTATATTTCAAATGACGTGGCAACAACGCATTGATCAGCTTCTGTTCAGAGAGGAGATGAGTCAGCAGTATCCAAAATATATTACAGCTCTCTGCAGTAAGAGCTGAACTTAAATCTGTGCTCCTTTAAACCTTGCCTTAATGAAATGCTGACCAGTGCCAAAAAGTGTCTGAGAGCCCTGGGTTCCCAGCAGACCCAGCCTCAGTGAGACACTCACAACACAGCAGAAAATGTCAAACTCTCTGAGAGTCAAGCAATTGCTCTTTATCCTCCTGTGAGTCAATTGGTTCCTCATCATGACATCTTGTGAACTTTTAATGCTCTACAAACGTTCCCCAAGTATTAAATCAAGGTCATTGTACTGACACCTGTTTTTATTCTGTTCTGGTTTCATTCACAGCAGATGTGAAGGAAGGTTGTACCAGGATTCATTTTAAACCTCTCTGTCCCCTGTCATTTATTTAACCTACTAAAAGAAACAAGCTGATGGAATACTGCAAGAAACACCCTCAATGTACATTTCAAAATCAGATGGTTTTCTTCTTATATGATATGCACCTATGTAATGCATTTTAAAGCACAACCACCACAATCTATAATAAAATCCTTATGAAAAGGAGATCAAATGACAAGGCATTTTCTTGTGAAGATGTGAATGTCTTTCAGCCAACCCCTCTTTGAACCTGTGTTGAGTTCAGACTGAAGGGAGCTATGTCTTAATTATTTTTATATTAAACCTAATATAACCCATGCAGTAGTAGAAGTAGATTTAAAAATAATTATCAAAGCAAAATGAATTTTGAGACAACAAACCAGTTGATCTTTAAATGGATGTAAAGTAAAATAAGGTATAGTAAATAGCAAAAATTAATTTAGTAAATTCAAATTAAGCTGAATCTATAATGAAGGGAAAGCAATCAGAGGAGCATTCAGCTACAAAGAACACACACATTTGTGAAAGAAACAGCTGGCTCATATATACAGGTCTATCCCTTACAAAAAGCTCCCTGTATCTCTTTAGATACACAAAATTATCTAAATTAATATTCTTATAAATATTACACTATTGGCACAATAACAGAAAAAAAGAGCAGGGTAGAAGAATTTGCTTTTCATTTTGAAAGAGTGACAAATACAACAACCAAAACAAAGGCAGCAATGACCTTATTTATAGAAAGTTTTCCTGGTTCTATATGAAGGATCTGCTCACAGAAACACAACAGAGTGCAATAATCAGCATGGTCCTGCCTGTGAATCTACTCAGGAATTTACTGGATGCTACCACTTAGAAGAGTTCTGACAAAGTAATCCCTCAGTGTAAAACCTTGGTTGAAGAAGTTTTGTCAAGTGTTGGCAAATTGTCTCTCAAGTGACTGCAAAAGTCTAAGGAAAATCCCTGGTTCCAGATATGTAGAACCCTTGATTGGACATTTGGAGCCCTCAACAACTGATAGCACCTAATCAAAATGGCAGGCTGAAGGTATTAGGAACCCAAATTACATCTTTTCAATTTCCAATTGCAATTAACTATGTATAATACACTCTGAGCATGTAACAGTTTGACTCCAATTTGACACAGTGAATGGTGGCTATAGAGCAAGGAGGTGGGGCAAGGTAAAGAGTTTCTTTCCCTATAAACCTGCCTGCCAAAAAATGATGCAAAGCAGTGGCCTTCAGTCTCTGAGCACTCACCTGACCCTCCAGAGGTGCCAAGCTGAAATGTTGGGAGAAGAAGAGCAAACACGGAGAGAATTGCTATTGCAATTCTCAAAATAAAATAAAATGTTCCGCAAAATAAAATGTTCTCCCACAAGAAATACTGAGGCTAAAACCTTTCATCTACCCAACCTGATTAGGAAAGAGATAACAAAAATAACGGCACTATACATTTGCACGTGTGTGAGCCATCTGAAGCCTTGGAAAATCTCAGGTTTAATCGAAATCAGCAATTTCATGCAGCGCTGAGCTCCAGTGAATGTGGGCACATCCTCACGTTCCCTGTGTCAGAAGCATTACATTTGCTCTCAGGTTTGGAGGAGATATGCACATGCTGATTGAAACAGTCAGATTAGCTCCCTCCTGATGGCAAGAAGGGAAAGGGAAGGGGACTGGGAGGTGCCCTGTGCCACTGAGCTGGCTGGCACGTCCCCAGATACGCTGCGCTATCAGCAGCCAGCAGGGTCCCAGTGGGTATCAGCTGCTGGGAGTGCACGAGTGCAGCTCTGATGCAGAGTCATTCTAAGCAAGAGACACACTCACAGGAGCAGAAACCTGCATTTAGAAAGCTCATCTACAATCTTTGTGAAGCCAGCACCAAACCAACATGAACAATAAGGTGCACAACCATGATCTGATGCAAGATTTATGATCGTACCAGGCTTAGACTTATTTTACAGCTGCCATATGAGATTTTATTTCTGGAAAGAAGCAGCATTGATAAAGAGATTTAATTGTCTGTCAGCATGCCTTACACTGCAGTTACTGCATTTACTTCAAGCCTGAATCTCATTACTACTTCAATTGAACAGGTCCCCCTCTGTCTCAAGGTGGGTGCTTAATTAGAGCAGCCCCCATAATGCAAGCATATACAGCAGACTTCACTCTTTTCTTTCCCTGTCAGCCTGACAAATCTAATAGACTATTGATTTTCCATCCTCAAAGAGATCAGCCTCCACTTCTGCCATTCAATCATGATATTAGCTGTCCATTAACTCCAATTCCCTGGCCTGACAGCTTGTGAACACCTCCAAGGCTGTTCAATCAGCCAGTCAACACCCAGACAACAACGCAATTACAAACCTCTCCTAGACCATAGCCCAGGTCTTAACCTTCTGCTTTCTCTCACTTCCTAAGAAGTTTATGCTCCTTTTTCCCCATTTCTTTTTTGTCAACTTAATGATACTATTGCTTATTTAAAAAATACACTTGAAAGAAAATATATCTCTGACTGATAGGATGATTGTGTTATTCCCTAGAAAAATCATAATTTTTGAGTGAAGTTATTCCTACATCTCTGCTGCATCTGTAATGGCTCAAAAGCAAGGCAAGCACCATAAACACTTGCTATTTGTCAGAGGAAATAAATATGTCAAATCTTAGAATTCTTCATTAACTTCAGCAGTGCAATCTGTCCTGCCACTTCAAAAATCTCAGTCAGGCATGATTAGCCCACTGAAGAGACCATTCAAGATTTGGTGAAAAGAAAACAAGGATGATGATTTTTTCTTGTTTCCACTTGCTTATTAGCTGGTCTTTTTTGTGACGCTACAAGGAACGGTCAAGAATTCTCTGACAACTGCTCTTGCCTCCAACATTTTGGCATTAAAATGTACACTTACCTAAATTAACTCCACATTATTGGTACACCTGTTCTTTATTTTTTTAAGTGCTGACAATCGCCAGTACTTATCAGCCCACGGCATTTCTGCCAATTGCAAAATGAACGCTCTGAGCATTTCACTCTGAGTTTTAACAGCTTGTAACAACTGTGGCACGGATGACCTCAGTTTGCTAAGCACATCCACACAATTTGGCATGGACACAAAGAAAACACTTGTAGCTCACAGGAATTCCTTGTATAGATAAAGTATATATGGAAAAGTAAGTGCTGGTGATAATCTGATATATGGAAATGCAAAAAAAAAAAAAATATAAGGCTATTTTTTTGTTTCTTTTAGAGATTGGCAAAACCAATCAGCTTTCTTTGGGTTTATCTCTAATCACAATAGAACAAGGCTCACGTGATATTCTTTAAAGATTTTTGTTTGTAGAGTTTCATGAGAAATGGGGCATTTGGTGTTCGCTGAAGTTCTGTAAAAGAATATCCAGAATTCTGAAGTATTTCACAGCTGAAATTGTAACAGATACCTAATTCTGTATAATGCCACCTATAAAATGCCACCTTTAATTTCTTGCTGATCCCATTGCCTGGCATCCTCCCTGCAGGTAGCACTTATGTTGATCACCATAGATAATGTACATGACGTGTGGAAATATTTTAGCTCTTTGTTGGGGGATGTGCAGCTGTTTCAGCATTAAATTATATTTATCTTTAATGAACAAATGGTTTTACACACCTCACGCAGAATGTAGACTAATTTTTTTACAATTATATATATGCTTTCTTTTATTAGTAGTAATATTAATAAGAAATCTGTAACAGTTTTAGACTGCATTTTCAATTAACTAGTTTTGTAAACAGATTTTCTGTTCCACCTCAGAGATGAGGAATGTAACAAATTCCATATTACATTTTATGCATCCTGCAATCAAATACTTAGGAATTTTCTAGTCTGGCCAAATGAATGTACCTCAAACAGGGTTCATGTCCTCTATTAATTTCTCCCTAGGATTCTTCAAAAAAGAACTCTTAACCTAGTGAAGCACATTTCTCTACTGAGATGCAGAAAATGATGAACTGGGAAGAATGAGACAGCTACAATCAGCCCATTTGTATTCTAGTAAGTCTTTCTATGAAGGCATAGAATACTAATTTACACAATGCCTGTACCCTATGGTAAATGTTTGGCCAACTGCAGAATTACTCTCATCCCTAAATTGCACATCAGATCCACCAAGATATCAACAGCAGCTCCCTTGAACTCCCCTCAGAGCAGCCTGAATTTAAGATAATCCTGTTAGCAAAACTTGAAGACTACATGCACAATTATGGAAGTAAGACCTATTTACCCTCAAATTTTGACACATTGTTCACACCTCACAGCCTAGTTGAGGGTAAACTGAGGCTTTTTAATTTTTGCAACATCTTCATCCACTCCCATTCCTCTAGGAGGTGGAACAAGATGGTTCTTAAGAGCCCCTTCCAACCCAAACTCTTTTGTGATTCTGTAAGTTCTGGTATTAATACTTTTTTCCTCATCAAATTCTAACTGGATTCTAACTGAATATAAAGAGCCCAGAGCTTACATAATTTTTCTTGGAGGAGGGGACCAGAGGTGGGCTGTCTTTACTAATCAAAGAAAATCTGTTGATCAGATTTTTAATTTTTAATGTCTCTTGAGAAACCAACCCTGCAGCCTTTAGATCACTGACATTATCTTTGCCCAGTCTACAATGGGGACAGAGCATGGGGCCACCAATGAACTGTGTCACCTGAGACAAAATAAACAGGACCACATGAAACCAATTTCATTGGATTTGCTATGATGACCTACATATATAAGAATAGGTTTTCTAATGGAGATGCAATTTGAAGCAGTAATGATACAGTTACCAGCAAATCTACTGAATATGCAAATCATTAAAATAATTTTAAAATCCACTGTTCTTTGATTTGTGTAAAATTAGCCTTTACATCAAAATAGACTTTATATCTATGTATACAGGTTTTAATATACACTTATAATCAGCTTTCATCCAGATTCAATCATCTATAAGAAGATTCAGTAGCACATATTCAAGTAGGCAAAAAGTTAACAGGACTACAGGGGTGCTTAAAGACCACCAAAATGAGCTAAGGTAAAAAAAAATGAGCCCAGAGAGAAGTCTTCCCTGAAAGAAGCAAATGTGTAATTAAAGTTCCAATCTCATCCAGAGACTGAAAAATTAAAGGGAGGGACTGTTCTAAATAATACATTCTATTTCTAAAAACTTTGCACATAGTCCTTTTTCATCTCCTGACCTTACCATAGGGAAAATTGCTGTGTTTCTTTTAATAAAAATTACATCTCTCATTTGCAGCCTCCCAGTCTGTTTCATCTGGAAGCTGTTTCATCTATTCCCTGTAGGTGGAACTCACTCTTTAGACCTTTAATTAGGTGGTGTTGCCTTGACCACTGTAGCTTAAATTTCATTTAGTATTCCGATTCTAAAATGGCCACTTGTGTATTTGTGCTCCTGTATTGACCCTACAAATTTGTCTCAGAATTTGTTAGATTTTTAATGTGTTGGTTTGGGTTTTTTTTTCACCTTGTTCCATTTCACTGTGTTTTCTCCTAAGAAGGCCAATATAATTCTATGATGAGCCTTGATTTTATTGTTTCAGAACTCATCACTGGCTCTTTTGAACAACACTGAAAAAACTGGCTACTAGAAAGCACAGAGAGTTCACTTCCATCTTCTGCAAAGTGCTGCTCCCCACACCTGAGCACACATTTCTGATTAGCATTGCTACAGGTTACAACCACAACTTGTTGTTGTGATTTATCTACTGAATATTTCATGTATTTTTGATGCTATCAATGATAAGATTTTAATGAATTGTTTACAAGCCTTATGTCAAAGACCAGTGAATAATTTCATCCGTCTGTGAATGTGTTCAGAGTTAAAACAACAAACAAACCAAAATCCCAACAACAAGTACATAGAAGATATTTCCCAACAGAAGATCCTGTCTGATTTCAGCCTTACTTCAGGGATGGAAACTTGGGTTCATATTTTAATGTTGATCCCTAACTGTTAGGGCAGTGTTACTTTTTTTCTGCACTTTGGTTTGAATTTTCATTTGTATGCAAATAAGTCTCTGATTTATGGCACCAGTAAAGATATTACTCAATGACTCCTATTTTTCAAACTTGCTTTCAGGGTATGTAGAATTAGATAAGCAACAATTTTCTCTGAGCCTGCATGCTGGCAGAATCCAGTAGAGTGTTAAACCATCACCCAGCGTTTTGCTAAAAAAATTCACATTTTCAAAAGAGCTTTTTTCTTTAAAATATGAGGAAATAGATCTATACTTCAAACAGCTCAATATCTTTGATTATCTGGTTCTCTGGTATGGCAGAAGCTACCCAGGCTCTTCATTTACACTTTGCTTCCAAGAGACTAAGGGATTTGCAGCAATACTTGAAAGTCACTCCTGAGTTTTACTGAAGTTCAGTCATTGGTGACAAAACTGCACCCACAAACTAAAGGAATTTAATGAAAACAATAACTAGAATTAATGGTATATCTGTCTTCAAAAAACTCACGTTTCCAAAATCTTCTTTCAACATAATCAATCCAAAGTTGGATTGATACAGTTGTATTTTAAAACAACCATGATGTGGTTGTCATCATATGTCTGCTGAAGAAACTGGAGAGTAAATTTTTATCCATGGAAATCATCTTTATACAACACCTTCTGTACCTTTACAAAGTGTTTGAAAAACGTGCTAACAATCAATGTCTCAATGTTCTTTTGCAATATTTAACTTTGTGCTGCACCCAATCTATCACAATTAAGCTTCTGGCTGCTTACTCATTACACCCAGAGGAAATGGAAAGAAAAAAGGGACAGCAGGGAGGGCAGCAC
>WBNQ01034627.1:0-21694 GCA_013401375.1 Spizella passerina
GCATTTCTCTGCATCTTCACTGCTGCACTTCATCCAGGCCCCAGCCCTGTGTGAAACAGGGACTCCAGGGGCATGGCTGTGTTAAAATCTGGAACATCTCTTTCAGCTGTGAAGCTTGATTTCAGGTGGCAGTGTCCTTTGGTTTGTAGTGTGACATGTACAATTTCAAAAACCATTCTTCTTGTAGGTGCAGGTTGAGCTTCTGTTTCATGTGCTATCACAGTACTTTCTCTTAAGCTTCATGTTCGTTTTACACTTTGTTTATCCTGAAAGCACAAGCTGGAATATTTCAGAAAGGCTGTGCCTTATGTTATGGTTTCCCAGTAGTGATCATGTACTTAGTGCAAGCACCAAAGCCATTAGGTATTGTGAGCTGCTGAGAATGAAAACAGGCCTTCAAGGAAACATCCTTTCTACCCTTAAGCTGCATCTAATCTTGCTTCTGCCTTTCTGCTGGAACATGTGGCAGTGCTGCATCTTACTTGAACCCTGCCCTCAGATCACTGGTCATGATGCAGTATAAGGCTGATTTCTTGGACTTGTATTTTCAGTACTGGGTGTAGGTGTTTGTCCACTGAATGATGCCAGAATTATTGCTGTAAGGGATAATGCCACAGATAAACGACTCTTTTCATCCACTCATGTCCTAAATTCCCTTCAAAGTCAAGTGAATACAAAATGTGACAAATTAAGAGGTGTTGAGATCTGTGGATTTAAATGTTTGTTTCTATCAATATTTGCTATGTTTGTGCATGTGTGTATATTTTTTCTTTTTGATTTACGGAGAGATTTATCATTAAGTGTTCCTGTTTCTGTAGATTGAAAGTAGCTTTAATCTGGCATTGGTGGATGGTGACAAACATATTGTAGTTTTATTGACTTTGTTCACAAAATCTATACTGTTACTGCTTGTCTTCTACCTTTTGGGTCAGGAAGAGTAGAAAACAATTCCTTATAGTTTTTTTTAATTGATTTTTGAAAGAATGTTATTTATTTGTATTATAATATACTAGATGTAGCATTAATAGTTTAACCAGAAGGGGTTTATTGCTTATAATGTACTGCAATATTTATGTGTTACTTTATCTCTTGCAGATCTTGAAATGGCAATTGCATACTGGAATTTAGTCTTGTCAGGAAGGTTTAAATTTTTAGATCTTTGGAATAAATTTTTGTTGGTAAGTATGTGCTTTATTCCTTAGTGCCTATCTTATTCCACAGTAGTCTGGCTTTTGTTGGCTCTGTGCTTCCAATAACAAAAAGATGGGATATCTCTATGCTTCCTTCAGATCTTTTCCTTTTTGAAAACTGATATGAAATACTCTCAAATAAAGCCAAATTAAATCTTCTCTTTATGGCTTTTTAATGTAGAAAAATGCAAAAAGATGCAGCAAAGTGATAATGTGTTCTGCTTGCTTATTCTTGTACCCTTCTACTTAGGAAAGTTCCTGCATGAAAGGAAGCCATGATTGTAGATGGATCTGGTGCTGCTGATTGTCAGTGATAAAATATCACAGCTGTGATTATTGCCAACCATGTATTTTACCATGCTCTGCCTTTTGTAGTGCTAATGCGTAAACTCAGTCTTTTTAAATCAATCATAGCAGAATTTAATGTTAAGAGACTTTCCATTTTCCACAACATTTTTTGCCTGAGTAATTAGGTTGATTAATTTTTTAGTTAATAGTAGTGGACTGATCTTGACAGTTTCCTTATTACCAGTGCAATTCTGTGGGCAGTGAAGTAAAGGCGCATAAATTAAACCTTAGAAATTCAAAAATATTCTTGTAAAAGACCCTATTCACTCATCCATGTTTCTACATTTGCCATGTCTATATAATTACAAAAAATGAAGTTGCATAATAAATAATTTATCTTGATTTTCTTCATTTTATCTTTTGATCTGTAGTTCAGGAGAAATCAAAAGTCTTTCTGCATTTTCGTCCCCCAGTGCTTAATAGGGAAGGTGTACACTTTTTGAAATATTTTTCTGTAGTTTTTTTCTAAATTTTTTGGCAGTATATTTATTTGAATCATTGAATAATGTACCATTTTCATCAAGAGGGCTTCTGAAACCATTTCATGTTTTAACTGCCTCAGTACACTGTAAGACATCCAAATTCAGATTTGTCGATGCAACTGAAGAAAAATCTACAAGTTACAACCTGGTATTAAAGTGTGTTACTTTAGAACAAATATTTAACCTGAACGTTTAGTGGAGAAGAAATACTTAAAAGATTTCAACCTAAGAAAGAAGCAAGCAGGAAGTCTTTCAGATGGATTTCTTTGTTACTGTTTTTTTAACATAAAAAGGTGAAGAAATGTTTGAAATAGATGTATTTCTGTACGTGTCAATATAAAATACTGCTATGGAATTTTGAAGTAGTTTGGACTGAACAGTACTGTTATTCCTCTGTACAGGAACATCATAAAAGATCAATTCCAAAAGATACTTGGAATCTTTTGTTAGATTTTGGAAATATGATTGCAGATGATATGTCCAACTATGATGAAGAAGGTAAGCAGTACCTGAATATCTTCAAAAATTGGTACAGCAGAATTAAAACACTGCTATAAATAAACAAGAGAACATATTGTTACCTCATTTCCTAATTTGTTTACCCTTAAAGTTTCAGCTGCCAATACAGTGTCCTACTTAGTGCCAAAATAGTAATGATAAGAAGGTTAACTAGTTTGCTGTAATTTGAAAACAGGGGTAAAGATACCGTCACAACATGATAGAGCACATTATTCAAAAGTGTTTTGCTATAGACCTCTGAGTGAAACAACGTTTTGTACAAAATTTGTTACCCTAAATGCAGTTTACTCTGTTACTAATTCTGTTTTAGAATATGTGCAGAAATAAGTCCTAAGATATGAATGGCTATAATAAGAATGCTGTGGTTTTGCTTTCAGCTAATGTTTATAGCTGTAGTGTGGAGTTCTGTGTTTTAAATACATTTTGGTTGTCTTAAGAACTATTGCTGAAAGAAGAGATTCACATGTGGAATTTATTAGTTAGGTGGGTTTTTTTTTCAAGTATTCTATCATGTTGTGCCTGTTAAAGCTAAAGATAAGGCCAGAAATGTCAAAATGAGCTTCTAACACTTTGTATTTGTAGACTACACCAGTTTACTGCTGGTAATGGTTGGCTAATTTCTCAATTGCTTGATTTCTCTGTAGGAGCATGGCCTGTTCTAATAGATGATTTTGTGGAATATGCACGACCAGTAGTCACAGGAGGAAAACATAAAACTTCCTAACCCCAGATTTGTTCATCTGGACTAAATGAACTGCAGTGGGTAATGAAGATTTGTTAGCTGATAACTGCACATTGTTGCTGGTTTCAGTGGTCATGATGACATTCTGCAGTCAAAACTGTAATTCCTCCTTTCTGCCTAAAGAAAATGATGGTGGATGTGTGGACACTTCAAGAACAAACTCAGAAGATCCAAGCTGTTTGTAGGCTATTGGCTTCAATTATTGTACTGGTTGTATCATATAGGATGTAGATTTTGCATGATTTTATACTTTGGAGAAGTTTAACTAGAGGCCATTTTATTAAAGTTTTGACAGCACAGCATGCCATTCAGTTCATAATCCAAAGTGAACACCAGCAGTTACATAAATAAAAATGTATTATATTGTACTTATATTAAAAGCAGTATTTGTGGTATATAAATTAAATCCATAAATAAAACTTATGCAGTATGTTGTATTTTTATAAAAGTTAGTTCTGTGGATCTGTCTTAATACATAATTGTAAAAAATCCCCAAACAAATGAACGTATGTTTTGGGGTTTTTTTTAACTTATTGCCAAAATGTTAAATTTGTATTTTCACATCCTAGATGCATACAGTGATTACATCCAGCCTTTTGCTCTCTCCCAGTGAATTTGACTTCCTAGTCTTTCTTCTTGCAGTGCTTGGACATGTAACAATAGCATTGCTGAGGACAGGCTGCTGCTCTATGCTGTGTTGCAACTCCAGCTTTTCTTAGTAACCATTTTAAAGCAGACATTAAACAACCAAAGATGCTTTTATAATTCATGTTTAGTTATCTTAATTCAGTCTCCAATTATGTGTTTTATTTATTTTTAATAATGAAGTGGTGGAATATGGATTTTATTTGTAGCTTGAAACATATCATAAATTCTAGCTAAATGCAACATAGTTGTAAATTCCTTTCCTGGCACTTCTCACAGAAAACAGATATGAGTAAGCCTGAAGACTTAACTACTTGGCTTCCATGGTGGAGAAATAGTTAGACGTAAGGAGACTTCAAATTAATGATTACAAGTGTTCATGCCTATGAATGTGTTGTGCATTCAATTATATTTAAGGGGATTAAAAAGCAAATTAATGCAGTTTCAGTGATCTCAAGGCTGGTGAAATTGGACCAGTTTTCACCAAATCTGAATTTGTTCAGTCACTTGTTTCTCCCCTTTTGCCAGCCATTGATTATGATGTGCACAGTGGTGTCAGTCTTCTGTTTCTCATCAGTGTCTTCTGATGTCTGAGCACAAAAAGGTTTTACCAGAAACTATTCAGCGTGTCTTCACACAGGGCTCTTGCAAATGCTACCTCATCAAAATGAGTTTGTCATAGCCACTGTACAAATCTGTTAAAATGAAGAGTTGCTAGAGAGTATGTACAGTTATGATCAATATATTTTCTGTATTTAAGGCTGAATAGATGCAAGAATTTTGGAGAAAATAGTGAATTAAGTTATATAAATTATATCTGTTTGGATCGTTGAAGTGTTGCATGACTGCAGACTCTTGTATTTTTTAGTTGTCAGGGTATAAAAGCTCTTAATATTCTCTTAAACTCTAATATTTAGAGTTTCATATAAACATTATGTCAATACAATGTGCAAGGACAAGTGTACATGCTGCATACAGAGACTGTCTTCGTTCTTTCACTTGCTAGAATTTCAGTTGTGCACGGCATTTAAAAAGCAAGATGAGGGAAAATTGGAACAAAGTAATGATTTTTCTCTTTGGAAGGGAGTTACAAATGCCCTGTGAGTGATTTGGTGTGAGTATTTGTCTCTTTGTGTGAGTTTCAGCCCTGGCCAAACAGCCGCCAGGTGTCAGCGTCTGAGCCCGCTGCTGCCTGGAGCTCCTGTGCAGAGTTACCCACTGAGGCTCTGCCAAACTGCTGCTTTCTGACTGCATCCTTTTAGAAGGGCATTTGTGTAACTCCAAGTATTCTACAGAAGTTAGCAGAGAGCTAGAAGCAGTTATATTCTTTTTACTGCTTTTGATTTATCTGCGCCTCCTCCCCAAAAGAAGCCATTTCTATATCTGTCCCACAGGCTTTGCAGAATGTGTAACATCTTACAGCATCAAGTGCATTTACCTAGCCAGAAGCAGTGGAATGCTTGTTACTCACACAGCTGCCATTTACAATATATAGATAAAATATAACTGATCAGAAGTAGCTTGATTTGTTGCTATGTGATGTAAATGAAGTTTCATAGCACTAGAGCTTGTGAAACATTTGTTCATGATGAGAGCTCCATCAAATCATTCTGATGAACCTTCTACCTTTTAGAATAAATAGAGCATAAAAAATGCATGTGGGTTGAGGGTTTTTTCCTTGTTAATCAGAGCAAGAAGGAAGGGATGCTTAGCCCAGGATTCAGTGTGTGTGTGTATATATATACACACACACTTTTAAATCTCATTCCTGGGGGGAATCCTTCGTGGGTGAGAGTGGAAGACTGGGCAAAATACTCCAGAGATAGTAGTTGATCCTTATGAGGCAGGTTTTGACGTTTGCTATGCTTTTCCTTTTTTTCTTCCTGCTCCTCTACCTGTTTTAAACCACATGTGATTTTTACATTCCTGTATGAAGTAACACCTTCACACTTGAACAGTCATAAAAAATGCAAATAAACTGCTTTCACCTTACAAGTTTCTTACATATTTTAATCATTTGCTGTTGTCTGCAGTTTCACTTTACAGGGTACTCTGACTTCCATTTTAAGTAAGCTGATACAGTGGTAACACCTAGGCTGCTCAGTTTATAATCCTAAATGGTACAGATGTCTTCAAGTTGTTCAGTGCATACAGTATTACTTCACAGATATGCTGTATGTATTTTTAAACTTGGTGCCAAGTTGTTTGGTTTGAAACTGAGCCATAGGATTTGTACTTGCCAATTCTAAATTTAAATGTAATTTATCATGTGTGTCATGCCAAGGAGAGCAAACCTGCAGGCATCTGCTCATTCAATGCACCTGGGAGATTTGCTGCTGAATAAGCTGTACATGTGTGTATATTTTTTGGCACTGGAAAAAGGAATAAATGGACTGTCAAAGGATTGAAGTCAGTCTGTGAGATGTCTGTATGGTTCTTGTCAGTTTTCTGCTTTGGAAGTCTTGGTTTAGTGGGAGTTTCTTGTTGTTTTCTGGTTAATTTATTTGGTTCTTGTGTTACTACTCCACCAGCCAGAAGGGGGTAAGGATGTAACTCCTTAATTTTTACATGGCCTTAATAAATATTTGGTTTGGTCATCTGTGTCACTTCACCGTTAAGCTTTTAAGAGGCTTGACATGTTTAGCTGCAGTGCTGTATTCACTGTATGTATCTGCTGGTCACCAGACTCTCCCCAATTTGTGTCATTGGTTTGTGCTGGCAGTGGGAGCTGTAATTGCAGGAAAGTGTTGCTCAGTCCTGGCTCTGAGCTCTGTTGGAGAAGCAGGATACTCAGAAATCTATGCAAAGACCTTCAGAGTTATGCATTCACCTATCATTAATTCTCTTCTGAAAGTTCAAGTCAAAATAAATAAGTTGTCCTTTATCTGCCATCCTTCTACAGTGTTTTCACCAACCACGGGCTGCTTTGGTGTTGCACAAGTTTTGTCTTTTCCTATGGCAGTGAAGCTGCAGATGATAGTTGAACCATGGCAAGCCTGTTTTCTTTTCAGTATCAGCACCACTGACTTCCCTCAGCTGATGCCAGCCAGCATCTCACTCACCAAAAGGCACAGCCCTTCTGAAAGAGAATAAGTGCATGTTTTTGCAGCCATAAACCTGTTCAGCAAAACATGTTTTCTGAATTTTTTGCTATTTGCAGTGTGCTAGGTAGAACTAGGTGATACACCTCTAAAATTAACTTTTTAGTTCTAAACTAAAAGCAGAGGGGCCTGAACTGCAGCTGCCTCTACAACCACATGCAGAACATACTCTATTTCAGATGAGTGGGTGCAATGTTCACCTCTTCATGAGAAGTGCTGGGGAAATTCAGGGGCATTCACATTTTGATTGAGCATTGGGATACTTCCTCTTGTTGGTGCATATATTTGACCAATTCCCATGGGGGGGTTTGTGCCTCCTTTTCCCAGCAGTTAAGTACTCTAATGTTTGGCAAATCCTATAGGTTTCATGTCATGACCTCAGCTTTCTGTCAAGACAGTAAAGAAGAACTCCATCCAGTGGTGTTAAAGGATTTTTTTCCTTCGAGGCAGTGGTGTAAAGCTGTATGGAAATAATTCATCTCCATTGTTAAAGAATTGAGTAAAACCAGTCTATTTTTTTTCCTGGATCTTAATGAATGTGTTTTAAAGGAATGATCCTGATGCTCAAGGAAAATCCTTCACTCCAAGAGCTGTAAAAATGCAGCTCTGACAGAAGTCTGGCACCCACCTGGTATCAACCTTACTTTTCCTGGATATGGCTCTGCATCCTTTGGATGGGTGAACTTGGAATCAAGAGCACTTCTCTGCCAAGTGTCTTTGAATGGCAAAGGATCACTCAGTCAGTCATGGTGGAAGNTACAAGTTTCTTACATATTTTAATCATTTGCTGTTGTCTGCAGTTTCACTTTACAGGGTACTCTGACTTCCATTTTAAGTAAGCTGATACAGTGGTAACACCTAGGCTGCTCAGTTTATAATCCTAAATGGTACAGATGTCTTCAAGTTGTTCAGTGCATACAGTATTACTTCACAGATATGCTGTATGTATTTTTAAACTTGGTGCCAAGTTGTTTGGTTTGAAACTGAGCCATAGGATTTGTACTTGCCAATTCTAAATTTAAATGTAATTTATCATGTGTGTCATGCCAAGGAGAGCAAACCTGCAGGCATCTGCTCATTCAATGCACCTGGGAGATTTGCTGCTGAATAAGCTGTACATGTGTGTATATTTTTTGGCACTGGAAAAAGGAATAAATGGACTGTCAAAGGATTGAAGTCAGTCTGTGAGATGTCTGTATGGTTCTTGTCAGTTTTCTGCTTTGGAAGTCTTGGTTTAGTGGGAGTTTCTTGTTGTTTTCTGGTTCATTTATTTGGTTCTTGTGTTACTACTCCACCAGCCAGAAGGGGGTAAGGATGTAACTCCTTAATTTTTACATGGCCTTAATAAATATTTGGTTTGGTCATCTGTGTCACTTTTAAGAGGCTTGACATGTTTAGCTGCAGTGCTGTATTCACTGCATGTATCTGCTGGTCACCAGACTCTCCCCAATTTGTGTCATTGGTTTGTGCTGGCAGTGGGAGCTGTAATTGCAGGAAAGTGTTGCTCAGTCCTGGCTCTGAGCTCTGTTGGAGAAGCAGGATACTCAGAAATCTATGCAAAGACCTTCAGAGTTATGCATTCACCTATCATTAATTCTCTTCTGAAAGTTCAAGTCAAAATAAATAAGTTGTCCTTTATCTGCCATCCTTCTACAGTGTTTTCACCAACCACGGGCTGCTTTGGTGTTGCACAAGTTTTGTCTTTTCCTATGGCAGTGAAGCTGCAGATGATAGTTGAACCATGGCAAGCCTGTTTTCTTTTCAGTATCAGCACCACTGACTTCCCTCAGCTGATGCCAGCCAGCATCTCACTCACCAAAAGGCACAGCCCTTCTGAAAGAGAATAAGTGCATGTTTTTACAGCCATAAACCTGTTCAGCAAAACATGTTTTCTGAATTTTTTGCTATTTGCAGTGTGCTAGGTAGAACTAGGTGATACACCTCTAAAATTAACTTTTTAGTTCTAAACTAAAAGCAGAGGGGCCTGAACTGCAGCTGCCTCTACAACCACATGCAGAACATACTCTATTTCAGATGAGTGGGTGCAATATTCACCTCTTCATGAGAAGTGCTGGGGAAATTCAGGGGCATTCACAATTTTGATTGAGCATTGGGATACTTCCTCTTGTTGGTGCACATATTTGACCAATTCCCATGGGGGGTTTTTGTGCCTCCTTTTCCCAGCAGTTAAGTACTCTAATGTTTGGCAAATCCTATAGGTTTCATGTCATGACCTCAGCTTTCTGTCAAGACAGTAAAGAAGAACTCCATCCAGTGGTGTTAAAGGATTTTTTTCCTTCGAGGCAGTGGTGTAAAGCTGTATGGAAATAATTCATCTCCATTGTTAAAGAATTGAGTAAAACCAGTCTATTTTTTTTCCTGGATCTTAATGAATGTGTTTTAAAGGAATGATCCTGATGCTCAAGGAAAATCCTTCACTCCAAGAGCTGTAAAAATGCAGCTCTGACAGAAGTCTGGCACCCACCTGGTATCAACCTTACTTTTCCTGGATATGGCTCTGCATCCTTTGGATGGGTGAACTTGGAATCAAGAGCACTTCTCTGCCAAGTGTCTTTGAATGGCAAAGGATCACTCAGTCAGTCATGGTGGAAGCATTTGGGGTGCAGTCCTCTTTTAACTTAAAAAGGATTTGTGTGGACACAGCATCAGTCCAGCTCCATTTGCCAGTTCCTTGGTTCAGAGCAGAGCTTAGCACCTGCAGCCTGCACAGGCTCTGTCCTGGGCCTGGAGCCCACCCATGCACTTCCCTCTGCTGGAGAAGGCACAGGAGCCACATTTGCCACAGGCTGCTTTCATGTTCTCACCTCAGGTTCCAAATGCAGTTGAGCTGAAACAACAGTGTGTTGTCACCAACACAGACAAACCTTTTCTCTGTCCTGCCTTCCCATTCCTTTTTTTATGCATTCTCCCCATCTTAATGAAAAGACACCAAAGATGCATTTTAATATGATTTACCAAATAGTTTTGCCAGCTCTGCTCAGGTCTTCTCTTTTTTTCCTATTGTGAGTAGTTACCCATCTTCATGGAATTTCTGTATTTTATTTCTGTTTAAGACTTACAGGTATATTTTACAATTGTCTCTTTTGTGGGGAGTAGGGGTAGTTTAGTGTGTTTAGCCTAGTTCTGCTCAGAAAGCTCACAGTAGCTGGAAGTACCACATGAAAAGGAGATCATGTGTAATTAAAATATCATATAAAAATGTCTTCACTGCATGTTCTGTTTTACAGAGTTGAAAAATAGAACTCCTCTGAAATTTTCTCTGGGTTTTTATTATAGCCTTATACCTAATTTGGGCTGTGTTCTGAGCAGCTGAGTGTGTTGTGTTGCAACAGAATGAAGTCTATGGGAGGCAAAAGGGCAGTGCAACTGCCAGCCACATTCGGAAGAAAAAGATAAATGGAAAACTAAGAATAGCTTTGCCCATTTTCAGGGAGGAACCTTCCATCTGATGAGGCCCTTCCTAGCTCACCACAGTGCCTCAGCAGGTGATTCCTCCTGTCCTTGCTTTGCAAGTTCAAATGCCCACGTGCCTCCAAACTGTGATGCTATGCAGGGATAGAGAGCAGGTGTGTGCCACAGAGGGGTGGAGGAACCTGTAACAGAGATGTCAATCTCAGTGCTTCTGCCTGGTGTGTTCTGTAAGCTGCCCTGGCCTTGGTTTTCCATTTTTAGTGTTTGTTTTCAGACGCATGGAATGTGAGGCAACCTGCAGAGCAGGGGTGGCTCTAAGATTACCTCTGTGTTGTGTAAATGTTCTGGTTGTGGGACTTGAGGCTGTTCCCCCTGCCCCACACAGGGCTGGCATCCACCACTTGTGGCAAGCCAGCCCTAGAGCAGGATATGCTTATCCCTGCATATCCTCTGGTCCCTAAGGCATAACTGTCCTCTTTTTCTCCTTTTCTAAAATTCTTTTTTTGGCTTTTTCAGCACGGCAGTGTTACTTTCTAGCAATGAAAACTCTCAATGTCATTTTCAGCACTTCTGTTAACCAATCCCCATCTTTAGAACAAGAGTGCACTAACAGAAGCTACTTTTACCATTTGGGCCCTTTATTTCTTCTAATGTAGAGCAGGCATGGCAATGCTTCTGTGTGCCCTGAAAATCCATTAAGTACAGAGAGATTTCTACACAGGTCAGTACCTCAGACTGTGATTAACTTATTGCTTATTAACTTGTTGTTTTGGGTGCTAGGATGATGCACCCCTTACATTGCTGGCCTTTTCCATCTGAATAGCAACCAGTACTGCTCTCTGGAAAAGATCAAATAAAACAAAGACCTTTCCCCTGATATCAGTTATCAAAATTACAGTCAAGTCAATCAATGCTTTCTGTTTACCTCTCTATGTTTATACTTACATTTCTATTTCTCTCTGTAATGCAGTAGTAATTTTTGAGTCTTTAGGATTTTATTAGACTCACAGGATGCCACTTCAATACATCTTTGAAAATAGTTTCCTTCCAGAGTCGAAGTGTGGACTGACCTCAGCTTTAGGAAAAAGTCACTCTTTGCCAGAGAGTAAGAGGCATGGAATTGAAGTTGTTGTTTTGCTCAGTGTTTATCCAGGGGTGCAGTGAATTAGCAGAACGTTCTTGTACTAGGTGAACAGAACAAGAAAGCTGTTAACAAAATATCGCCATAGGGTGTAATTAGAAATGGGAGAGATTATCTGCATTTCACCTGATTTCTTACTGCTTAGTCCCTCCTTCTAGGTTGTGCAGAGCCTGGAAGACTGCTTTTATGATAGCCTTTACTTCTGACTGGTCCCTGAGAGGGAGGCTGACTTCAGCATATCACAAATGGGCAGAAGAAGAAATATTAATTTACAAGTTGTTGAATAAATGAGCACCCCTGTGGAGGCATCTGTTTTTCTGGGTGTAGAGTTACTTTGGCTGGGTAGGGCTAAGGATCTCCAGGCTTGCTTTAAGCTAGTTGCAGAAACGAGGCTTTTGCAGGTCTGCTCTTACAGTTTCATTGAACAAAGCCCCTGCAAAATCCCTGGGTTATGAAATATTTCCTCTCTGTCGGGTCCCAGACAAGAGATGGCATCTGCAGAGCCAGAAAAGGAAGTCCTTGCCTTATAGAGAGAGCTCTTGGTGTGACACAATGGCTGATATAAAGTGTCAGGGGAGCTGAGTAGAAGGCAAAGGAACAAAGGAAGATCGAGATTCGGTGGCCGTCTCAGGCAAAAGGAAAGTGGGAAGTGCCTTGGGCATGGATAAATTTAAGGCTGCACTTGTTCTGGCTGGGGTAGGGGATGCTCTCGGTTATCGCAATTTCTCCCGCGAAAACAATGCCTTAGGAGCAAAAATCCAGCAGGAGCTGAAGGAAATCGGAGGGCTCGAGAACCTGGTGCTGTCTCCTGACAAGTGGCCAGTAAGTGACAACACGCTCATGCACATGGCTACAGCTGAGGCTGTCATCACAGGTAGGTACAGCGGGAACAGCGGCCACGGGCTGCAGAGGAGCTGTGGAGCTGCTGCATTTCCTAGAATAAGCGTGATTGCTGGGGAGATCATGAGAAAGCGTGTCAGAAATGCTGCTTTTGTTAATGATAGTGTGCATTAGCTTGGCTGCTCCATGAGCACAATCCTGTGGTGCTCTCACAGATTGGGGGATCTTGATTTCTGGAGTGCAGACAGGATCTTCCTATATTTTCCCCAGAGATATACAGTTGGTTAAAGACTAAAATATCTCATGTCCAGCATAACAAACTAATTGCCAAGTAGATTATCTGTATGCTGGAGTACATCAGGGAATAATATTGCCACTAGAGAGTCTTCTGTAACAGATAAGAATTCTTCTGAGTGCATTTTTCACATGTTTGTGTCCAGGCTGGAGTAGAGTTACCTTAGTACCTCTCTCAGGCTAAAAGCACTAGTGCTGTCTCCTCTTTGCTGCCCCTCAAACAAAGGGTTGCATCTGTAAAAACCTATTTGTTTTATAAGGAGAGCTCCATGTCTTTAGTCCAAAAAGTATCCTAACACACTGTATTTATAATGAAATCTGTCAGAATAGTGGAAGTTATTAAGATGTCTTCTAAAATCACAATGGTTTGAGAGAGAACATTTGTTTTTTCTTGAGATGGGGGTAGTCTTTTTAAGATGAGAAGTGCTTGTGTTGACACCTTACCCATCAAACTGGAGCTTTCTGAGACTGGCAAGTTCATAGAAAGTGCACCAGAAGACAGTGACCTCTCAACAATATTTTGGCTCTTCAGAATGATTCAATTTTTCTTAAATCTCTGTAAAAGCATTCCAGATTTTTCTCAAAACTCATAACACTGGATAACTATGAGTAGCAGAAGCTCCCAGTGTAGCAGAGTATCCTTCACATCAATGAGGTTTCCTTTGTGCTAGTGTTTCACTCCTTTATCTGCCTGCTTCCAATCTGCTCTAAATTTAGTAGGTAGAGATCAGTTGAAGAGTGTGTAGGACACTTCATACTTGGCTATTAGCTAACCAATGGTTTAAGGGGTAGCTAATACACTAAAGATAAGAGTAAGATGTCAGCCTATCAAGAAAAAAGATGACTAGCATATTTCTGAATATAGGCTATGATTAAATATGTATCATATGTTTCTTGCTTATTGAACCCTCTAAAATCATAACTTCTGGGTAATCAAGTCATTTAGAACAACAGTAAAACAATAATTCTTCTCTTAAGTATAGCAGCCTGTAAATTGCTCTAAAGAAAAAAGTTTAAACTACTTTTTCCATTGACTGTGTTTATCCTACACTCTCATTTCTTTCGCCTGGTCAGACAAGCATTTTAAAAAGGTGCTTTCATGGGCTGGAGAGGAAACAGCATGATGGAGTAGGGAATTTTAGGAAAAAAAATCTTCATTTCACAGCAGCATTGGTGAGTGGGATAAAATGAGTCCTTCTCCTGCTTCCCACAAGGGAAACAAGAACCACTCCTGCCCGCAGCAGTGTCTCCTGACACGGGGAATGCAAAAAAGCCCCATGGCTTGCTCATGGCCCAGCGTAGGTACCAAATCACCCTCATCAACAGAGTGAAGCTGAAGAAGATGAACATCTGTGAGGCTGAAGGCATCTGCCACCAGCCCTGGGGACCTGCCCCTACTGCTGTGGAAACAGATTTTAAAAAAAAGGGCAGGGAAGTAAGCGATACAAATGTCTGTCGTTCCCTGCCCTGCTCCCTGCACACCCTGTTTGCCTGGCTGGCTGCCTGCTGGCCACAGCATTCCCCAGACACTCACCTGCAGTTGTGGGATATTTGTAGGCTGGGACAAACTTGAAACTTGCCCTCAAAGCCAAGAAGTCCTGCAGTCATTGCCGGGGCACTCCTCGGAGAGCTCCCAGCCTGAGGCTGAGGCAGCAGCCAAGGGGCAGGCTTGTGTTAGAGACAAAGGCAGTTCCCACCTGGGGAAGGGATTTTGGCCAGTGCTTTGGCAGCTGCACGGAGAACATCCCAAGAGAACAGCTCAGGAGGGGCATGGCCACAAGCAGCCTGGGCTGTGGGCACTGCTGCAGACTGAGCTGCTGCTCCCCAAATCCACCCTGTGCCCTGACTGAAAGGCTGATCTGACAATGAAGGACAGACACAACATCTGCTCCCAGGAGGAGTCTGTCCTACAAGGAGGAACAAGGACAGCATCCTCAAATGCAGGAGAACTACCTCTGTAACAACAAAAGCGTTGTCATTTTCCTCTCTTGCTTACATATGGGTTAAAAAAAAATGAGTTGATTTCTAAAGGAAGAACCTGTCCTATTGGTGGCTGAGACAGCAATCTGGCTCCAGGCATGGGGAGCCATGGTGGGCTTGAATAGCCTGGAGGTGCTGGACTACAGGGACTCTGTGCTCTGGGGACAAGGTTTCTGCAGGAGGTGCCAGGCAGTAAACCCTGCTGCTGACTCTCGTCTGGATAAACTGTGACACCTGACTCCTAAATCTGGAAAGAGCTGGCAGCTTGAAAGTGTCTTGTTTCTTAAGGGATATTATGTGGGATGGCCAGTGTAACTGGTAGGGTATTATTTTATGTGAAACAAGAGGAATCTTTGTTCTGCTCTTCATCTTCTTTTCTGCCTGACTCCAAAACTGGTACTTCAGAATGTCTCTTGCTTCTGGGACTCCAAACTTTCTCCTAACTTAAATTGTGGATTTCCAGAATTTACCATCTCTGACAAAATGAAAATATTTTTAGAAGAACTTCCCCTGCTGTGTCATTCAACCTGTGCAACTAACCAAGTATTAAATGAGGTTTCTCTAAGTATGTAGAAAATATATAAGTGGATAAATCCCTTTGGCCTCTGTTCCTACTGATTGCACAGCTGTAATAGATGCCAGGGGAAGGTTTTCCTTGACATGAGTCGAGGGCAGGATTCTTCCAGACCAACAATAGACAACATCAGCCGAGAGGAGCAGCAACACTGAAGAAATAGTCTACGTTTAACAGAGGAAAGGTTCCTCCTTAGGCAAGACTGTAGGACTTTGTAAAAATAATCTATAAAGAGATGTTATTAGTGAACTTATTACAGAGAGAAATTTATGTGCGGGAAACCGCCTTCAGGCAGTAGGGATTTACTACTCTTACTGATTTTTATAGTATTTTTTAAAACTTCTCTGTTCATGATATTATAAGATATTTGGAACTCTGCATGAAAGACCTACAAATTAAAGACAAAATAGATATAACATTTAGATTAAAAAAAGGAAGTTGCAATTTGGTTTTTTATCTAGTCATACATATCTCTTAAAGTGATTCTGTAATGTGGTAATTAAAAAAAAAAAAAGGCTTTCATTTTAAATTGGATTCACATCTGTAAAGGCAGGGCCTGAGCCAGGCACAGCTGGCTTTACCCAGAGCCCATGGCAGCCATGCTGTCACCTGACAGTTGATCACCTCTGTAATGACTTCCCACCACAGAGCTTAAATAAAGGCCCTCAGCAGCTACTGCTGATTAACAGAGTGCTTCATCATGCCTGTGAAAGAATTAAATGTGGAAAGGAAAGGAGGGAAAGATGAGACCTGAGAGTCAAGACCATTGTCCCTCCAGCCCGCTGTCATGTTCTGTAAGAATGTGACAGTGGCACCTGAAATGTGACTCGGTATATTGGAAGTGGAAACAGGAATATTTCTCAAATGCACAGTGAGCTTGCTTGCATGTTTGTTTGCTCCTCTGCCTTCACACAACAACCTTCTCTTCCCTCCTCTGGGTAGATTACTGGTGTTTGGAGGACCTGTACCGCGAGCTGGTGAAGCGCTACGTGGATGCTGTGGAGAAGCTCTCGGGCAGGCGGCCGGACCCCGCCACCATCGAGGGCTGCAGGGAGCTAAAGCCAGACAACCACCTCCTGGCCTGGCACACACCCTTCAATGAAAAGGGTACAGTACCACTTTGCTTGTAGAGGGCCTGGCTGGAATAGTACATGCTCTGTTTTGTGGCTATATGGACTTTGTTTCCTTTCCCCTGACATCAAAGGCCACTACCCCTGAAACGTTTCCATGCTTGCCTGAGGATGACAAGAGATCTGCCAAGAATTCCTTCTGTAGGGCACTGTGTCCTCTTGTAAGCAAACCCCTCCCTCTTTAACATCTATTTAAAGAGACTTTGTCCTTGGCTCTGTGCCTCAGGGTCCAGATCTTTGTCCTTGAGTTTAATGGTTATTTTAAGAAATATTTTCTGCCATTTTTCCTTTAAACATTTGTAGACTCGGATCTTTTGTGTGAAACCAGATCTGAAACAAAATGCCGAGCCTGTAAATTGGTAGAGCACCAACACGTTCACTGGAGGGAAAGCAGAGACTTTTCTCCATTTGGATGCCCTGCTAACAACTATGATTGTTTTGTTGATAGTCCCTAATATTCTTACCCTGGTTTACCTATGCCTATCCCTCTCTTTCTTTCCCTTTATGATCATTTACTTTTACAATGAATAAAATTTCTACTTAAAGGTAAATAACGTGCACACAGCTCTGTGCACACACATACACACACAGAGCAACTCATCCTGAAAGCCTGTAGAGACACTCCATTATCAGAGAGGGAGAACCCAGGCAGCCACAAACAGTGTCAGCTCACACCCATGGTGGCTGTGTCCATGGTGTGACACTCAGCCACTGCAGAGCACGCTGCCTCAACAGAACTGCCTATTGATGCAACACCATGGCAAAGACCCGGTGGCACAGTGCCATGGCTATTTCTGGGTCTCTGCAGCCAGTTTTCTCTGACAAATAAAGCATCTCTCGCTCGTCCCCTGCTCCTCACAACAGCTGCTGGGAGTGAAAAGGGTGTATTCTTCCCACTCTGCTATCAGCCAGCCAGATCTGAGAAAGTGCCCCTTTGGCAGTTGTCATGTGTTTTCTGACTGACAGTGGATAAAATTTGGGGAAAATAATTGTGGAAGCTGCTGTTGGCCCCAGGTAGCTCTTAACATTGTTTGACAAGCAGTTGAGTATGTCTGTTGCCTGGCTCACTGCAGTGTTGGAGCTACCACTCTTGTTTCAGCCTTCCTCCTCCCCAGCTTTCCACGATGGACTATCTGCTTTGGGGATACTCTGGACTAGAAGAATCTAAAATTAATTCCTTCCTTGAGATCTGGCAGCTAAAAGCCACTTTCTCCATCTGGTCTGACAAACAAGCATTCAGAACATTTCAGGAAGCCTTTTTTTCACCCTGAGAGCAGAACCTGAAGTGAAGATGTTCTGTCTTCTATGGGACTCTACAGTGCTATGGACATAATTAACTTTTAATTGAATTTGCACAAAATTCTTCTTGAGGCAAAAACATGCCACAGGCACTGAATGCCTGGGATTGAATGCCTAGCACTCAGACTGTATTTTGGATGGGCTGGAACCAACAGGCTGATTTGCTGTGGGCATTCTATCTTATCTTGCTTCCAGCAAGAATTCATGTGCCAGCATTCATGGACTTATCTTAGGTAATTTTGCATTGCTTATGGATGCTCCTCTGCTCAAATTCTTGTGGGTTTAGTCAGCACACTGAATCCCTAAGTCAAATTGCCCTATGTGTCTCTGCCACCTCATGTCATGCTTGTTGCCACACTCATTGCAGAGATACCTGGGTTATGTTAGAGGCTGATGAGATTCCTGTGACCACCAGAAAACCTGCCCAAGATTGTCTAACACCTTCCATTTTAAGAGCTTGTTTACAATTTACAACATGATAAGCGCAAGGCTAAAATTCTCTCCATTAAGAGTTTGCCTCTGTCTGTAAGTACTTGTTTAAAGTTTTGATGCAGGTGAGTCTGCTGTTTCTGAGACACATTAAAATGTTTTGACCCAGTGCCAAAGCTTCAAATTCTTCAGAAGAGAATCACTGACATTATAGAACTGGAACCAAAATTTAGATAAGGTATTACCCCCTGAGCCAGATATTTGCTTTTGGAGTGACTGCAAGAGGCCAATCAAATGGTGGGTCAAATAGCTGGGCTCTACCTGTATCACATGTATTTCAGGCTGAGACTGCTGCATCCAAGCAGGTCTTTATTTACAGCTGTGGAAGCAACTTCTGGGCCTCCTGGAAGCATCTGAGAACTTTTTGCAGGTGGCATTGGCAGAGGAGCATGAGGGAGAAGTGTGAGGAGAAATGAGGAAAGTGAGGGGAAAGTTGAAGAGAAGGTTAAGCTGCTGATGCACAGGAGATAAAGATGCTGGGCTTTAAGTTTTCATGCAGAATCATCTGTAGTCACAAAAGGCACATCCTCCTCAGGGCTTAGCATCCATTACCCTAATCTTTGTTATTCTGCTGGTGTAGAGTGAAGAAAATCACCCTGAGGTATGACATACTAAAAAAGAATAATGTAGTGCATGAATGAAAAGGAAAATAACTGGGAAACGGATAGGTACAGCAAAAATTCACTGTCTCCTCCAGGACAGCAACTTCAGGGGACTTCTAATGAAACTTGGAGGTCATGAGCTCAAAGCAAGACAAAAAAAAGACTTCACACAACAGCTACATAAGCTGCATAACTATTTTTCCAATGCCAATTTGCAGATGCTACAGTTCATGTGAGTTCAAAAATGAGCGGGGCAAATTCACCCAGCTCAAGGGAAATCCTTCAAGGGTTTTCAAGCAGAAAGATGAATAGCCAGCTGCCTCCTGGATCAGGGAGACAAATTGTCAGCAGCTTAGTTAAGACAAGGGGATAATGTGACTTTTACTCTTTCTTGAGTATCCTCTTCATTGTCAGACATGATGAGTTGGTTTGACCTTTGGTCTGATCATGGAGGACAGTCCTTATGTTGTCACATGTGTCACTCCTGTTGCTTGCACTAGTCTTACTGTCCCTTGTGTCCTTAGTTCAAATGGTAGATGTGAGACATGGGAGTTTGCTCCCTGCAGCTCTGTCTGGGTTTAATGCTACTCCATGTGATGGAATTTTTTGTTACCAAGTTTACTTGTCTAATTCTGCAGAAGGTTTTAATGGAACTTCCCAGATGATAGGAAGGCAATGAAGTGGCAAAGACAAGCTCCTCCAGACCAGCAGTCAGATTACTGTAGTAGATCTTCCACTTCGGATATTCTGAGAGGTGTTATTTAATTAGCAGCTTTGTGTAGTGCAAGAGCCTCCCCTCTTGGATATCCAGCATGGACTGTGTCCTTTGGAGAAACCAGGTTTTTACAGTGAAGACTCTCATCTGCTACTCTATGGCAGCAGAGGATTTAATGAAGAGTTTGGTCTTGCAAGCAGGAGATATTTCTCCCAGTTGAGTGGTGCCCTGGAAGACTGGATTTCCTTCCTGACTCTTCCTTGTGGTTTCCATGTGATCTGTGGCCTAGGCAGACAGTTTCATCTGCTCCTGGATAGCTGTTCTAGGGGAGAGGAAGAACTCTTTTCCTAAGAGAGAAATTCAGATATTGCACCTGGAAATGCCAGTACGTGGCTTATGTTAGTTTGGCTCAGGCTTCAGTTTGGTTTGAAGCAGATCTCACTGCTACCCCCACTACTCCACTTGGATCACACTCATAATCTTAGGACGTTGGAGCTGGAGCCACTTGGCATGAGACTTGATGGCAAGAGATGTTCCAAAAGAGCCCCTGGTGCTTTGCTGTCACAGCAGACAAAGCCCAGTGGAGCAGCTGAGGGCTCTTCTCCAGATAAGTGACTGAAAGCTGTGACCCTGGCTCCTTGGCATCTGCTGCTTCAATTCACTCTGGCCCCCGAGCTGCTCCTACTGTGCCGTCATACACACAAATGGACATGCTGCCTTTCTCCATGCTGCCTGCCTGGGAAAGACAAGGAGAGTGGGCTCCTAATGCAGGTTCATATAAGCTAAAATTAGGTGGCATAAATATGCCCCTTATCTTCAGGAACCTAGAAGGGAAATGCTGATTGCTCTCAGCTATTCCCAAGGTCACTGGGAAGTGTGATTGAGCAAAGACAGCGCTGAAAAATGCCAAGTACTTTGAAAAATAGAAGCCTATCCATCTCAGGGTGGTTGCCTGCAATGAGTTAATGCTTTTTTGGGCATTGGCTCACCAGCTGCAAAGAGGAGATAATCACCTCACTGGTGCCTGGTGAAGATAAGCTCATTAAAACTTCTCTGGGATCCTAAAATTACTGTGATAAGTACTGCAGAGAAACTCATTAGTAAGTTTAACTCCATTCAATTAAGTGTTTAAAAGTTGAACACCTGGGATCACACATTCAGTGCTAAGGATTAGAAGAAATTCTGAATTAGCTCTTCAATAAACAAATTTTGTACTACATGGGGGTGGAAGTTCCCAAGACTAAGCTTGCTAAGTGTAGGCTGTAGCACAACAAGCACTAATTTCGGGTTGCATGAGAAACTTCAGTTCTGACATTGACATCTCCTAACTTTGTAGGATTTGGCTTGGTAGCCTTTAGTTTCTTTTGGACACATTATTTTCCTATGTAGCAGAAACTGGTGAGGCTCTCCAGGATGAAATATACATTAAAATTGAAAGGTGAACTGTGAAGCTCATATGAAGTGTTTTAATTGTGTGTTTACAACTATAAAATAAGGGTGTGTGGAAATGTTTCTCAAAGTTCTGTTTCTGGTGTGGTTACCTGGAGCAAACAAAACAGCAGAGTCAGCCAAAAATGAGTGAAGATGGGATGAGAGCTTGGATCAAGGCCTGTGAACAAGAGAGCACACAGCTTTCTGAGCCTACTGCAGTCTTCATAGCACTTGATTATACTGGAATATTCCTGTATAACCAGAATGACTATGTAGGAGCAAAATTCACAAGAAACTTTCAAAACTTGTAACTCATTTTGCCTGGTAATTTCCTATTCCCAGAGGAGTTCCCTTCCCACACATGAGCTGAATTAATTAAGTATGCTCGTCTCACATTTTATCAACATATTTGTGTGAGATCAGTCTCCTTTTAAATGCATGGTGTTATCCTTTTGCTCTAGGTTCTGGATTTGGAGCCTCCACAAAAGCCATGTGTTTAGGGATGCGATACTGGAAGCCAGAAAGGCTGGAGTCACTCATTGAAGTGAGCATTGAGTGTGGACGAATGACTCACAACCATCCCACAGGTAATGCCTGCACTCTGACATCCCCTAAGGCAGCTTTGCTCTTCTGCAGGGACTGACATGGCTCCTGAGAACTCCCCTGGTTAACCCACTTCTGCTTTGCAGGCTTCAAGGCCTCAGCTGGAACTTTGCTTGGTTGATACATACATGTGTATG
>WBNQ01034628.1:0-15448 GCA_013401375.1 Spizella passerina
ACTAAGGAAGTAGCCTTTAATCTGTTCTTCAACTAATAAATGAAGAATTATTGCCTATGTTTCAGATTGACTTAAGTGTGAATGTATCATAAATCTTTCCTCTCTCTCTCTTTTTTTTTTTTTTTCCTAATGCAACCAGTAGTCTCTATTCTCCAAGCTTTAAATTCACCTTGTCTTCACAGAAGTTAACTATCCATGTAAGAGGCAGAGAGGCATGGTCTGTATTCTGTTCCCAGATATTTTCCGTGCCTTTTGGTCAACTATTCTAAGTAAAAATAGCAAGAAATAGTGCAGTCATGCAACCTGCCTGAGCATAGATCAGTTTCAGGGATTTCTTGCACAGACTGTGCACTTCACTTTAATGCCAAAGGAAGGTCTGATCTTTGTTTCAGTATTTCACTTTCCTTACCTGCGTGCTCCCCACAGCTGGCTGAGGATTCAGTAGAAAATGACAATTTGAAGGCGACAAAAAGCCTGCCTGAAACAATCAGGACTGGGCTGCTGTTCCCCTAAGCCTGCATTATTTTGTGGGATAGAGTTTAGGCAGCATACATTAATACAGCTAATGCACTGAAATTAAAGAGAAAAAGCATAAGACCATGCTCACCATGGCTCATTATTAATGACCATGTCTGTGTCAGTGGTTTTTTTGCACCTCTGCCTATTAGCTTTTGAAGTTGAACATGCTTAATGGGCTTATTTGAGGGAGGAAAGATGACAATAAGATATTGGAGAAAGCAGATCCATGAAAAAATAATGATGATGGAAAACACAGTGAGTAGAAGGAAAGTAATTCATAAGAGAAACGGATTAGAGACCTTTCCTTGCCTTTCTCATTTTCCCTTCTGAGAGTAAGGGAGTACATCCTTCAAAACTTTTTGTGCACCATTTTTTTTCCATTTCAAGGACAAAATGGACCATTGCAGTAAATCAGTCTGATTTTCTTCATAACATTAACTTTCCCAAATTAAGCTTTGATCAAAACCATGTGTGGAGGAGAGGACAAAAAGGAGCCATGCCATGAAAAATCAGCTGTTCCTTCTAGGTGACATGTGCATGTGGCCCATCCTATTGCTTGAATTTGATGCAATTCAGAGCCCTGGCAAGGCTGTTGCCGCTCTGTCAGGATGGTGGCCACATGCTGAGGCAGTGAGACAGGAGATAAGGTGGTAAGGTAAGGGATAGTTTTGCTTTATATAAATATCTATTGGCTTCCGTGTGTCTTTTAGCTTGAGCTTCCACTGCCTGTACTTTTAAATCAGAACACTGGGCTAGACAGATCTTTCATCAGAGGCAGTCTGAAAGATCCTATGTTCCAGGATCTAGAGGAATTTTTATACATACATTTCAGAACATTTTCATTGTTTTTCCCCCAAGAAAGAGGTGGATTTTGCAAGTTTTATAAAAATAAGTTGACAGTTTTCTGGTTTTCTTCCTTGTTTTCATTTTCTTCAAGTGAATTAATCTTTGCATTATCCTCTACTAAAACAAAAAAATTGGTACTGATGCTCAGAAACTTGATTCTAACCAACTGTATGAAACCTGCTGGTTCCAAAAGCTTGCTAAATACTCATTCAAAGTATATTTTACAAAGTTAGGAGCATACTGGCAACTTACTTTCAAAGATGAGGCTTTTCAGCACTCATAGATCATCTCCCTGAGTCTTTGTGCTTCCTTTGGTGTCCTGAAGGAGTAAAATTGAGAAGACAGGTTTCATTCCTGGGAAAGCACTGTAAACTGTTGAATTTACAGGGTATTTTAAGGTAGCAATGTGCAAATAAATTTTAAGTGAGAAGAAAAATATGGGCTATCAGAGTAGATGAACGATACATTTTTGTTTCAGGAATAAACTCTATCTTTGCTTAGACCTGAGCAACTCTGTTGAGGCCTCTTATTTTATCTATCTGAAAAAATCCAAAGGAATGCCATAAAAACTTAGCAGTAAATCATTCCAATATAATGAACCATTCTGAATTTAAGAAGAATTTGGCCAACCAGGTGAAGGCTTCCTGCTAGCACTCAGCAGCCTGTCCAGTTCTGTGTCTCCCATTTGAGTTTGAACACTATTCGCCCTACCCTTGCTGCAGTTCTCTAAAGGTTCATGAAGTGCTTGCCTGGGAAGTGCACACAAATGGCAGTCATGAACTTGAAGCATCCCTTTGTGGAGAGAAAATCCCCAGGGCAGTTGCAGTCCCTGCAGCGACACTGACGGCGCACGTAGGATGGGAAGGCGCAGTGTGGAGGTGTGTGTGGTGCCAGCAGATCATGCAAATTCAATATTCAGTCCTTCTTATTTCACTTGTGTCAGTGATTTCCTCAGCCAGGCTTCAGTGGTTTGGAAAGTGCAAACCTGCTGCTTTCTTCATCACTGGCAGGGCCGCTGGGACCTGCGCTCGGCATGCTCCGGGAGAGTCAGCAGCTGCTTAAATCAGGGAAGGCATGTGGATGATTGAATCACCTGTCACAGTGATTTATGGAGCTCCAAGGTCATCTCTTTCTGGCTTGTAAGTGATTTTCTTTGGATGAAAAATATAAAAGAAGAAATTGTAGATGATCTCTTTATTAAGAGAAATGTGAAAATAAAGAATAAAGACAGATTTAATTTTTTTTTTACATATAATTCTAGAGGAGGGAAAAAAACCCTTCTGTCATAATGATATCCTTAGCTAAAAAAAAAAATATATATATATATATACATATATATAGGGAAAATTAACATCATGGTCCCATGGACAACATTTTTACAAGTTACTGATCTATCTAGTGGTTTTTATTTGGTGGCTAAGTACATTGCCACTCCTCTTCAAACTGAACTTATATACTTGCTCTGCAAGCTCCAGCCCGAGGTTAAAAAAAAGTCTGCTTACAAGGCACTGTAGGTGCCTGAGCTTCTTGTTCTAGTTTAGCTGTTGTCGTTCATCCAGCTAGCATCCAGCTCTTCATTTCATGATAATTTTCAGGGCATAACTTGTGGAGTAAAATGCTGTACTGGAAAAAGAGAGAGGAATCTGTTCTGTAAGAACAGCAGGCATACCTGAAGTACTATTGCGAGAGTTCTCTTGCACTTTAATGAGGAATTATTTCTTTGTCTGGAAGAATTTATCTTTTTAAGCTTCTAATTGAGAAAAAAGAAAATACGAAAAGCAAAATAAAGCATTTTTCATTTATCATCATTACACTAAAATGAATATGTCTGAAGAACCAGAGAATGTTGGTTGATTTTTTTCCTGTCATGCTAGAAGTCATGTGAAAGAGCAAAACTTAGCCTATTTGTTTTATTCTTTATAAAGACTTTTCCCCGTGCCTTTCATTCCTTTCACCTATCACTCCCCAGTTGGAATGTTGTTGATCACACAGATAACACTGAGAGCAAAGTTCCACAAGAACTCCCAAGCACAGAGTTTCACCCTCGGTCTCCAGGTATCACATGCATCAAATATCACTTCTATTTTCAAGAAAGCAAAGAGCTTTTAAAGAGTGAGGCTCCTGGTCACTGACTAATGTGGAAATCAGAGAAATGCCAAGGTTCTTACCATCAGAAATTCTCAGAATAACCAGGCATTCCCCAAAGGGACTCAGAGTTAAAATAAGTTAAAGCTCAAACTATGCAGAAAATATTTCAGAAATTCAAAGTCTACTTTCAGAACTACATAAATAAAGGCCATTTACTACATAAATAAAGTCCATTTTTTCTGACTTTTTACCTTGTTAATGAATCAAGGTATTTTCTTGGCACACACCAGGAAATTTGGTTCCACAGACCTGTGCAATTTCTGCCTTAGCAGCTGAGCTTAGTTTCAGTTCTGGCAAAGCCACTAAGGGGATCCACAGGGAAGAACTGCAGAATTACAGAATTTATAGAACTGCTTACAGCTCTGCAACTAAACTCTGAAAGCTTAAATTAGAAGTAAAGGATGGATTAATTGTATGGGTACACATCATTAATATAGATTTATTTCTTTATCATATTGCAGATAAGACAAAGCTGATGATAAAAAAAGAAAATGCATCCTTTCAAAAGAGCTCATTGGGAAAGCTAGCAATTGCTCTGCTCTGACAGCCCCTGGGAACACAAAGTCAGGCAAAGGGGATTAACTGATTTGAAATTCATAATAATTTGTACTTTTAGAGAAAACTCAAATCAGTATTTCCCTTTTTTTGCTTTCCAGAAATGTTCATCATAGCTTTTCCATTATTCTGTGCCCTTTTGAAATTCTAGACTCCAAACAGGACAAGAAGCAGAAGTGCAGTAATCTTGTGAAAGAAATGGTTATTTCGGCAATTCTGGCTTCTCAGGAAGAAAATAAGTAGTATTATATCTTCCATATAAAAGAATAAACATATGCTTCCAGTGGCAGTGACCTTTCAGATTAAGCAAACAAGACAAGAGCAAAAAGCACAGTCTTTGTGAGAGGCTGGATGCTGCTGACCCAATTGCTTCTGTCTGAAACACTGCTAAATAATTTATGCTTGTGCAAAGTGGATGTACAGCACTACCAGATTGCAGGGGCACATTCACTTCCACTGCACAGGAGTTCAAATGTCAGCATAAGCACCAAACTGAGGAGGACGAAAAAAGTGAAAGGAGCAGAGAAAAAAGAATAGACACTTTTTAATGGCAGTCAGTGTACCAAATAGTAGCTGTCTACTGGACTTCTGTGCACACAGGGAGTCAGGAAAAACAACTTTGGGTTCCTTCCTCCACTCCTTGTAGTAGTGATAACCTTGATAACCAAGGCAATTGCCTTGGAAATTTCACAGCCCATTTGCCACAAACCCAAGGGAGTTTGAATGGACCCAGACATCCAAGCACTTAGCTCAAGCGAGGCTGCACTTCAGAATTGCATTTTCAAGACTTGTTTCCTTTTATCATCTTCCATGCCATGTGCTGCAAGTGAGTTCTAATAGGGCGAGAAGGCCTCTCTCTCCTTTTGTGCCCCTGGGAGGAGCCCCCAAGGTCCTGCCAAGGTGAGAGGGCCACCAGCTGGAGCTGCCATCAGGAGCATGTGCCTCCCAAGAGGAGCCTTGCTCAGCGGCACACACTGCTCCATTGTGGGCAGGTCCATACCCACAGGTGCCAGGGATGTCTGGTTCATTGGCAACTGCTCAGCTAGACCTGATGCCTGGGATCCCAAAGCTGGAGAGACTATGATATTTTATCACAAGATGAAATACCACTGTTCAAGAAGATGAACTGTCAAAGGGATGAGAGTCTTGCTCGGCATTCAGTAGATTGTCAGTTTTGCCTGTTCTTTTCGAAAATGAGCATGTCTTCAGAGAGGGAGAATCAGCAAAATTTTTCCTCTTTTCTTGAGCAAAAAATGTTTTTCCTCAAAGTTTGCATCATTTCTTGAACAAAATCCAAACATCAAATAACTACAGTTTGCTTTTGTTAATAATAGTAATAATAGTAATAATAGTAATAATAATAACAGTATTAGTAGAAGGAGGAATAATAATAATAATAATAATAATAATAATAATTTCATGCATAATCTATTTATATTGAAATATATTTTCTGGTTGTTACAATTTTTTTAAGCTTTTCTCCCAGAGGAGTTTTACTTTAATGATGGTAGCCAATGGCTGTTCTGCAGTCTGTGGTAACATCTGTAGAGTTCAAGGTCTCCTCGTGGATTGACAGATATTTTACATTGATAAGGTACTATTTTCTTCACCCTGCAGATGAAATGCAGACAGCAGCATGAGAAGGGTCATTTTTGTTGGTTTGTTTGGTGCTTTTTTCTTGGGCTTGCTCAAGGAGATGGTGCGGGGCTGAGATTGATGATGGTGCAAACCATGCCCAGGAGCTCCGCTCCTCCCAAGTGTGTCTGTTGTTTTTCAGCTGTGGGTGAAAGCAGAGATTTGCTGCCTCTCTGAGTAAGATACTGCAGAGAAATCCTTCTGCAGCAGCCTGTGTTAGGGAGAGAAAGGCATTTTTAAGACATTTAAGGTATCAGCACAGAAATCTTGCTTACTGGTTACTACTTTGTAGTTCCTGTGAGCCTGTAACAGATATAATCTGCCTGTGGTATTTGCCATTTTGAAGCATGGCTTTTAACCAGTGACCTCAGTGGAAAGCAGAACTCCCTTCCTGTGTGTTGTGGAGTTTGAAGAGAGAGGGTGGCTCTGGTTTTTGTCCTGGGAAAGCAGGAATGCCTGCAGCAGACACAAGCATTTTGGAGCAAGCGTCTGAAGCCCTTATGGATGACAAGTATTGTGTAAATCAAAGGTGGTGAAGATGTGGCAAGATAGGAAGTAATAAACTCTGGAAATAAGCTGGTCCACTTGAATACAAAGTTTGTGTTATGTTTACTGTAGGATTTATGTTGCAGTGTAAAAGACCAGGACATAAAATTCCTTGACAAGCAGCTCTCCAGAGAAGTGGTTTCACTCTATGTTTGCCAGAGCCCCCACAGACCATGAGGTGCTTCTGAGGACATGAATGAGAGGTAAATAAGAAATCAAGTTGTTGTCAATAAAGCAAAATTTCATTCATCATAAGGCTAAAAAAAATAAGAATGTTAAGAGGCTGAAAATCAATTTAGTTGAAAATGTTGACCCAGTGTATGCTGTGCTAATGTAAGTGTGTAGGAGAGTAGCAGGTGGGGATGGTTGAGTTTTTTCAGGGCTTTTTTTCTCATGTAAAGTAAATGTAAGGAGCCAGTAGCTCATAAAGCCAAACTACAGAATCTTCTTCCTGGAATTGCTGAGGTGGAAATAAAATAGGTTGGTATGAAATGGAAATGTTGCTGTTGTACCAGGATTTGGGACACCCAGATTTTGTTTTTAGCACCATGTAATGTCAGACAAGTCACCTTTGCTTTGATTTCTGCCCTATAAACCAGAAATGTTATATGGGGATACTGTGGAGCAGGGCCACCTCAAAGCACACTTCTTACATCCTCCAGCTCAGGAAACCTGTCAAACATTTGTCCCACAGACAGTGGAAGGAAGTCATAGCTCTCTCTTATATATTCCTTGTTAGAATATTAACAGTGACTGACAGCTCTTCATGATCCATGTTGTAATTCTGGAAGCTGACATGGTAGCTGAGGCTAAGATAGTGAACCAAATCAGCTGAAGTGAATTAATGTTTTGTCAAAGCCAATCTGACACAGTGTTTACAACTTCACTTCCCATTACACAACAGCTTTCCTGCTGCGTTGTGGAGAGACAATGGCAGCCTTGAGAATGAGTACTTCCATAGTGGAGCTGTAATTTCTATTTCTATAGTCACATAACATTGCTGGTTTTGAAAAAAATAAAGCCCTGCTACCATGTTAGGTGTACTTGTTCCTGATCAGAAGGGGAATACTCATTGGTGCCTGAGAAGAAGAATCTGAAGAAAACTTATTTGGCTCATGTAGGAATGTGCATTTGAACTACCATATATAGATTTCTTTTTAATTATTATCCCTTCTTTTTAATTATTTTTATTATATTTCTTTTCTTTTTCGTGCAGTTCTGCCATTAAATGCTCAGACATGAAGCCATGGAATTTATAACACAGTGTGTGCCAGCCACAATTCCTGGTGGAGCAGTAGACAGCTCATGAGTGAGCTTTCTACAGTAGCTGCAGAAACCATAGGTCTTTTCCCATGAAATGCAACTATTTGGAGTACCTAATTAGGGATGGGATACGCAGGCAGGAAGGCACTGTTCTGACCTTTCCAGTCAGATTAACTGAGCCAGAATCAATTTCCTAATAAATCATTAATTTTTTTTTTATGGCAAGAGAGAAGGAAAGCTGAGCTGCAAGTGTCCCTGAATTGCTTGTTTTCTTCCAGGATGTCTTTGCAGTCACAAGGAAGTCCATGTGAAATATGAGATAGTTGCTTTCTATGGATAAAAAAAAATAATAATCTGGATTTCAACAGATGTTTTATGTATGGGAAATAAAATACATATATGCAAGGGTTAAATAAGTCATTATTACCCTGTAAACTGTAAGGAGCTTATGTAGGAAGGAGCGTCAGGTAGTTCTCAATGTAATGCCAGAAAAATTTAAGTGAATTATGGATTCACTTTGATGGCAATTACAGATTCTTTGATGGTACTGGCGGCAGGAAAGTCTGACCTGAAAGATACAATGCAGCCTTTAAGCTGCAGCCAAAGACCTAATTAATAACAAATCCCATTGCTGCAACCGCAATCTACCCTCTTGGACCACGCAGCCTTCTAAGAAGTAACCTGGTATCATAAAAAGTCTATATATGGTTTCTTCCACACTAATACACATTTGTCTCAGTCACAGGCCAACCACCTCACCAACTAGGAACCTATGATTCTCCTCAGCACAGGGGGTAAAGCAGAAATCTTCGTGATGCCCTGTCCTGACCGACTTTGCCATGATTTCCTCTGTGGCTTCTGAAGTGAGAATGATGCTTTTGTGTAGGTAATTGCCCTGAATTCACCTTTAGAAGTTATGTACAGGACTGGAACTTGGAACCAGATATTGCAACCCTTATCTTCAGCATATGCCTGTGCTTGCCAAAGTTGAGATGGTGCTTTGGTCATCTGCTGTAGCAGACATCTTTTTATGAAAAATCCTTTCCTTAGGATTTTTCCTCCTGAGAATCTGAGAGGCCTCAGGAGCAAAATGTAAACGATTATTATCTGCTGCTGTGGAATGCAACAGGTGGATCTTTGATTGGCCCATGTTGAATGTTTATAATTATTGGCCAATCACAGCCCAGCTGGCTTGGACAGAGTCTGAGACAGCTGCCTTTGTTATAATTCTTTCTGATTCTATTCTTAGCTTAGCTAGCCTTCTGATGAAATCCTTTTTTCTATTCTTTTAGTATAGTTTTAATGTAATATATATCACAAAATAATAAATCAAGCCTTCTGAAATATGGAGTCAGGTCTCCATCTCTTCCCTCAGCCAAAACCCCCTATGAACACCGTCACAATCTGCAGGCTTGACTGCACATTTCTATCCCTGAAGTAGGAAGCCCATATCCTAATGTGGCATGTAGTGTACATTTCACACCTAATTTAGGAAAAAGAGTCTCTTTGAGGAGGTAGTAGACAGGGCTTGCTTTTTTGTGTCAGTGACTGCCATAAAATGCTGCTACTGTTATTTTTTCACCGACTGAAATTATTTTCTGTGATCTGGGATGAGGCATTTCTTGTAGCATATTGACATTATGCAGTTCTGATCCTGAAAACAGACAATACTGGTGTAGAAAGCCCACTATTAATAAATACAACACAGACCGCTCTTAATAACCAAGTTCCAGAATAATTTGGCCAGCTTCAGAATGATGCCATTTTGAGAGGGGTCCTAACACTCCTAGCCTGATCTTAATACTCTCACTTAATAGAGCTGCCCAGTTTGACCCTGGGTTTCCCAAGGCAGTGTCAGACGTCTCGTTCCATAAAGCCATTTATTCAGGGCACAGAAACACACAAACAGCCCCAGCTGGTGCCTCCAAGGAGAATCCCCAGCAAAGGAACCCTGGGCTTTTCTCCCCTCACAATCTACCTGCTCACAAGTGCTGCTCTTCCTCCCGAGTCTCCCAGTGTCCATTCACAGGCTGCCACCGCTCTTTGTTCCATTTGTTATGAGAAGGGCTGGCAGCTCACGGCCTCCTGTCTCTCTGGGCTCCCACCCAGAGCTCGACCTGCATCTCACACTGCAGCCTGCAAACCGGGCTGCCTGCACCAGGTGTGTTCCTCAGCACCTGCTGTGCTGCAGGGCTCTAGACTTGGGCAGAGGGAGTGGGACTGGAGTAAAATCCAAACATTGCAGTATAAGATATTGCTCCTGGCAGATTTCTTCCAGGCTGGACATCCCTGGCAAGGGCTTCAGCTGCTGATGTGTCAGACAGGGCTTCAGGAGACACATAACAGTGTGCCTTGGCCAAGGTAACCAAAAGCTGTTCAGTGACTGACTGAGAGGATGCTGTAGCTTTGAGAGTGTGTTTGTTTCTTTTGCCACAGGGATTTTCGTGTAGTAACCTGTGGGATTCACATTCCCTGAACCTGGGAGAAACAGTGAGAGAAGCAGAGAAAAGAACGATCAAAGCAATTCTTATATCATGCACTGCTCCTGTGTTGTGCCAAAGGAGAATGCAATATGGAGATTGTTTCCCAAAGTGATGGTGTTTTGTTTCCTTGGCCTGTCAGGGCCAAGCGTGTGTGCAGACTGTCAGCCAGCAGACAGTCACAAGATTCTGTTCAGTTAAGTTGAGTGCTTGGGCAGATTGAGTTTAGATGTAGTGTAATATACTGTAATATAGTATAGAATAATATAGTATAATAAAGTAATTAATTAGCCTTCTGATATCAATGGAGTCCTCGTCATTCATCCCACACGTCAGGCACTCTGATCTCTGATTGTGACCCATCCCCTTGCAGGGATAAAAGCCTTATGGTGTGCTCAGCACCCTGGGGTCCTAACTCCCACTGGGCCCTCATAAGCTCTGGTGAATATTAGTAATTAAAGACACTTTTATGCTATTTTTCCCCACACATGTGTCATCGCCCTCCTTCTCTAGCTGCTGTAGGCAGAACCTCAGCCTCTCCACATCTAGCTTCCATGTGACAGGACTCTGAAAGTTCAGGAGGCTTCTTCCAGCTGAGAGTCAGGATGAGACTGGGCTAAATGTGCTTTTCTGGGCAGTCAGAGGTTTGTAGGGAGAGTTTTCCAAAGGAAGTGTCCGTTTTTAAGGATCTGGAGTACACTTCAGTTTCAAAACAGTAATTCCAGGCTTACTGGTCATGTTGCAGTGCTATCCGGGGCCTGCTGAAGTCTTTTGGTAGCCAACTGATCTACTCTGAGAGGCTGGAATTTAACCCTGGAGACCTTTGTGATGATTTCTCCAACTGTGTTTCTAGGAGAGAGGAGTGACTGTAATACGGGGAGCCTATTACAATTCCTTTGGCAGCAAAGGAAAAGGATGGGTTTGGTTTCTACAGACCTCTGGCAAAGTACTGCCCTGGGCTATTGCCCAGAAAACTGGCTATTTTTGAATAATAAGTCGTGGTTTTGGAGCAGAGATTCATGATTATATAATGAGACCCTGGCTGTTTCTCTCTCACTGCCTCCCTTATCCCACGCACACGGCAATGCTGATGTCAAGTCCAACACCTCCACTGAGGTGGAGACAAGATTGGGCTGCATGGAGGGAGCCCTCACCAAATGAGTGCCTGTTAACTCTGTGGTGTGAAGCTGCTCTCCTCTGCTCACTGCACCCTCGGTCGGGTGCGTCAGCTCATCAGTCCCCATTGCTGTCATTGTCAGACACTTTTATTCACTGCCTGCACCCCTAAGTTTTTTTTCTAGTTGCCTGTAAGTGCCCCACAGATGATCTTTGGAAGACGAGAATCTTACTACTGGTTCCTTGTTCTGGGGTTTCTGTGCCTCCAGGCTATAAACCTTGAAACCTTGCACCAGCAGGAGTCCAGCATTTTCAGGAACAGCTGGCTTTTTCACACATATATTGGTTATTATTTTGCCAACTATAATTTGCTCAGTTTTATAGTTTGGATCCAAGACCATTCAGACTCCACTGGTTTCTCCTCATACTCTCCATTCCCTCTGCAGTGGTCCCACCCTTCTTGGTTGCCACTGCCCTGCAGGTTTCAGGAGCCGGATATCCTTGCTCACTCAACCTTCTGCTATTTTTCAGGTGGCTTTCCCCCAGATATTCCCTTTTTATTTCTTGTCTACTGTTCCCTCCCCCACCCTTCATCTCTGTGTACTGGAGAGTCTTCTGCATGCAGAGGAGCTCCTACAGGCTGAGTCCAAACTGTGTCAGTGAACACACTGAGGCAATTTTCCCATGTAATAAATGCACCTCACGTGATGCTTAAATCAGATTAGAATCATGCCCAAGGTGTGTTTTTAATAAACAGGAGAAGAAAATGCTATCCCCTCCTACCACCTTACCCTCTGGTTATAAAGTATTTCTTTTAAGTTTGTCTTTCAAGACAGCTTTAAAATGGTCTTTTGGCCTGTTGATTCCCTTTCATCAAGGTGCAAGAAAACCACTCTGGTCCTTCCAATCCTGATGAGCCCAGCTGTGCATATGCAGTTGTAAATAAGGAAATTTTGGTTGTTTTGGGTTTTTTTAAATTTAATCTGACTTTGACATCCTTCAGTCATCCTTCAGTGGGGGTAGTACACAATTTTCTGTTGGTATTAACTGCTGGATGTCCCTGGAAGTGTAAAAGAGGTGTGTAGTACAGTAAATATGGCAATAAGGGTCTAAAAGACCTCCAGCTGAGAACTTTTATCAGATATCTATCTGTTTTGCCTTATTTTCTTTCCTACGTGTTAATACTCATCTGTAGTAAATTGCCTTAGTTCTGTCTGGCTCGTGGAAGGAGTAAAGGAAATATTTTCTTTTGTTTCTTACCTATGCAGAGGAGGAATTTCAAAGCCTCAGCCACACTGGGCACCCCTGTGTGTCAGGTCCACCTGCAGGATTGGAGGGGAAGGCAGAGAGTGGACCCCAGGGAGAGATGGCAGAGGGGCAGAGGGAGCACCGGTAAAAAGCCCCACATCCTCTGCCCCCCAGCCAAAAGCGCCTCCCTCCCCATCTCCTGTGACATGGGCACAGGTTTTATTCTGAGCCCTCACTCAGCACAGTGGAACAGCAGCCCAGCCTCACAGGGAATATGAAGTGCAGTACCTAGGCAATTCTTACTTGCTATATTCCCTGTATTATTTTTTTATAAAGTATTCCCAATTTCAAGGTGCAGCTGACAAAGCAGAGGGTGACTTTGCTGAGCGGAAGAATTTGCTACAGGAGCAAAGCCCATGCTTGCTACAGCCTCAGCTTAAACATGTTTGGTTTTGTGTGCCAGCCCAAGGAGGGCTGCTTTGGAAGGGGATGCTGGTGGCTCTAGACCAAAGGAAGATGGGATGCTGCAGGAAGCACCACCATGCCATGAGGATAGGGACTGCAAGCAGCAGGTCCTTCACCTTCCTGGCCTAGCCCTGAGAGGCAAGGCAGGGCTGGGAATCTGTCTTCTCTCCAGGAGAATTTTGTTGGTGCCAACAAATCCAGGCACCTGGGATGTGCATGCCAGGCCCCTAAGGACAGCCTAACTGATTCCTGTAAAGAGCAGGAAGAGGGAGAGGTTTGGTGAGCCATCTCATCTCTTCCTTTATCCACTCTCAGTGCTTGTCTTGCAAAAGCTGCCACAGCGTTGTTGAACATTTTATTTCTATATTATTATTTGTATGTAGCTCAAAAAAAATATGTTTTGTTTGTGGAGTCTGATGCTCAGGGAAGGAGGATTTGGAAGAAAAAAGGAGCTTAAAAGAGACTTTTCCAGTAGTGAAGTGCTGAGGATGACTCGAGTCACCCCATGAAGATGTCCCATGGTGACACTGACCCCTCTGTGTGCACACATTTCCACACCTCTGGACAGCAGAGAGCTTCCACACCTCCTTTCCCTCCCTTCCCCGGGCTGTTCTCTCACTCCCATGGCCCAGCCCTTCCTGCCAGAGGAGACCCTCTTTAACCCCACACTCCCAGCACTCTGGTGGGCTGTCCAGGCAGGCTCTCCTCTGCTGAGCTGGGGAAGAAAGGAGCACCTTTGGAGTCCCTTTCATGTTGCCATGAAATAAGGTTTAGGTGGGATACATGCAGTAGTGTAAGGCAGGCAAGGAAAACACTGAATGAGCTCAGGGGAAAGCCCACGCACGATGGGAAGGCAGAAGGGAAGGGAGGAGGGGTGAGCTTGGGACAGATGCTCAAGCTAAGGATTTCTTGGCTATTTTTATGTTAAATTCCTATACTTAAAAATGACTCAGTTGTTCTTCCTCATATGATATAATGGGCCCCATGAGAAATTTCCTAGGTTAAAAAAACCTTGTGCTTGCATAACATCACTTCTTCAATATGTGCTTCTCCCCAGTGAGCATCTGGGGGAGCAGAAAGGTTAAATGCCATAACTGCCAGAGGACTTGCCTTGATCCAGGAGCCCAAAGAAAACAAACTTTCTTGTGCAAAGTCCCACTGGAGCACTGCTCAATATGATAGAGAAAAGCAGAGGCTGGGTCTGGTTTTACAGTGCTAGAAGCAGGGACTGGCTCCTGTGGGGAGCAGGGCGTGCTTTGACACATGCCAGACACTCTCACGCTGGAGGAGGGCCTGATCCTTGGAAGTTTTTGGGGATTTCGTGCACTGTGGGACTAGGCTGGGTTGTATGTGGCACCGTATCCTATGCCATGATCCTGGGTGCCATGAGAAGCCTTGTTTTGAGCTCTCTGTCTATATAAATGTATTTTTCCAAATATATTTTTCCACTGAAATACCGTCACCCAGAGAATACCTGTTGCACAGGGCAGTGACAATGATCTGTTTCTTTTGTCTGTGAATGGAAACAAGGCCTTTCCCTGTAGTAAATGAAATGGGAATTACAGAGTAACTGCAGGCCTAAGCAGGAACGTTTTGTTCAAGAGAAATAAAAAAAAATAAAAAAAGAAAAAGCACTAAAAGGGATAGTCAGGGCTGGCAAAATTGCAGTGTGGGAAGAATGGGAGAGAGAATTCAAAGAGCTTTTGGTTCATTAGCAGGCAAACATGCTGTGACAGCTCATTGTGAAACAAATTCTTTTCTCCATATGAAAATGCAGGTGTTTATTTAAAAGGAAGGCTGAAATTACTTTCTGTGTCTGGCTGCCTGGGTGTATGTGGTGTCCTCAGTAATCAGTGCTTTACCTGCTCACTCAAGAGCAGGTAAATCTAATGCCCTAAAAATAAATAAATAAATGTGCAGCATGTGGCATGATAGGGACTCAGGCTTCTAGGAACTACTGCAGCATAAATTATAACAGAAGGATGTGTATCTTGCTGTGAGCAAGCCTGGTTGGTTTTAAATTAAGATTTTTTTATGGGTGGGCCATATTTTTTCATACATCTAATTTTGAGGACATTCAATTTCCCAGCTTAAACTGTGCATATTTTCATTGCTTTTCACTGCAAAGAGTTGATGGATTTCCAGTATTCATTTACTCCCAAAATGATGTGCGTTATTTCTAGGAGTGGTTTTACTGAAATTCCATTAAGAAGATATCCAGCTGCTGCTTCATAACCTGGAACCATGGAACATGCAGCCCAGGCTCTATTCTTATTGTATAAGAAACACAAAAATCAATTTCTGCAGCATTCTGCAGCATGTAGAAATGGAATGCTGAAGGCAGGATAGACATCAAGATTTGTTCTATGTATCTACACCTATAAACAGTACAGATTGGTTGGTTTACAAACAGCTCAAAAACAAAGTTAATTGGAATCTGGGTTTTTCTGAAACTAGAAGTGTTTCTGGGGATTGTCTTGGTTTCATAGTACTGAGAAGAGAAAATATTTAGATGGAGAATTCATTTTTATTTATTTGGAGGGCACCAACATATTTTGCTCTGTTTTTTTCCCATTTCTATTAATCTTGAAGGGATTTCTTTGAATGTATTACTATTTTGTAAGGGT
>WBNQ01034632.1:0-34925 GCA_013401375.1 Spizella passerina
AGTCCATCTTGGTACCTCCTATTTGCGCACTCTGCAGCTGAGCCTTCTTACTCCATGAGAAATTTGGCATTCAACACAAATTCAAAATAAAAGCATTTTTAAAAACTTCAGCCAGGAGTTGCAGGAATTGCCCTTACAGCCATTTCTTATATTTGAAAATGGTTTTTTGAATTCCACCTTCATATACAGTGTCTGTCCTCATGATACTTGTGGTCTTTGACCAGTTGTAGAGGCCCAGAGGAATGTCAAACAAATACTGCTGAAACTGTATCTGCTATACCTAGAAATGACATAAAATTTGGTTTTAATAAATACCGAAGTGGAGACTTCCAAAAATTCATGTTCATATAATGCCCTCTCCCCTCCAAGCCAGGACAGTAGGAATCCAGGGAATCATCTGCCAACCTTTTATTTCGTCCTCTCCTGGCACTGTGTATAATTGAAACCTAATCTCCTCCTTCCTCTGCTTTTATGTTCAAAATTTTATATCCTGGTGGCTTCAGAGCACCTCTAAATCAGAAGACAACATCTCTGAGGGAAAAGGAGGAACTACTGTCTTTGCTGGATTGTTCTTGCGTGGTACACTACAGAAAATGTGAAAGATCCTGCTTTTTGAAAATAACACATCTGTTCTCCCTGCCATGTCTATAATTGATATGCTGTATCGCTGTAAATTTTGCTTTCCAAACTGTTTGTACAACAACAGTTGTACAAACAAGAACAAAGATTCAGTAGCACGAGAAAGCTATGATTGGTACATTGCTCTGATCTTTACTAAGTGCAGGCAAACTGATCTTTACTAAGTGCAGGCAAATGTGCAGAAGATTTAGGTAATCCAACACCTCCTGCAATGACTGAGAGCTGCTGTGAAACACACATGGAAGGGAAAGCCAATGGGTTACTCTAACACATAAAATTACCACAGATACACCACACTTCTTATCTCATGGAACCATCCCACCAATTCGGCTCAGCAATCTGATGATAAACCAGAGCTTGACTTGCCTTACCTCCATATCTAGCAGAAACTGGGTATTTAATGCTACAGGAATCCCTCAAACACAAAGGAAAAACTCATGCAAACAACAATAGGGTGGGAGATAGAACTAGCACTGAAAGGATATATCTCTGTCCTACAAGAAAAGCCACAAGCAGGGTACACAATTTCCAGGTAGATCAGTTTTTCATAGTTGTTTGTTAAACTGTGCCCAGAGATACTGGCACCCACCAGACAAGGACAGCAGCTGTTTTACCTACAGGGAGTACAGCGATGGCACTCACCTACAAGGATCACACATGACTAGACTGGATATTTTACAGTGCCATTACCTCTGCATGGTAAGGGACAAGAGCACTTTGATTATTTGTTTTGTCTTATACAGCTTTGCCTTTACATGGTGTTTTTCAATCATTCAACTACATGCCTTGGTTGAACTAGCAACCACTTCATTTATTTTTCCATCTGGACTCATTTAACCTCTTTTAAAGCATAGCAGTGATTGTACTGCCTTTCTGAGGATCCCATTATATTTTTATTATATGTATTATATTGTGGTGATAATTAAATTTTTACAGCTATTGGAAAACACATCCCAGCCCATGGCCTTTAGCACTTACTTTTTGCCAGACTTACCACAGACATTGCCGCCCATCTTAACACGTACGTAGCCATCTATTCCCCACGTTGGCCCCCAAGAGTTCTGTACAATCCAGTAAGGAATGCTACCTGGAAGAGGCATTTCATGAACAAGAGACAACATGAGAGTTGGGAAGTTTTAGGCTCCTAACACTCCACAGAGTTAATTAGCATTTCAGTATTTCACACAGCTTCTGATGGATGGATGATACAGGCCAGTGAAACCTATTGCTGCTCACATAGATAACAGAGCTAATACTCTGGTATGGGAAGACTGGATATGGGCTCTTCTAGCATAAGGCTACATACAGCCATGGTCTTGGCTTTACAAGGATGAAGTCCTACAGAACTGAAGAAGCAATGACAAAAAGAGTTTTTCTTCTGGCTGATGTGAAGATGATGTGATCTTCACAGAACTTCCAGAACTGATGTGACATCAAACCCAAGAGCTTCCAACAGAAAACCGAGTTCTGGATTTTAATCACTTATCCCACAAAAGGCAAGTTGCAAGTCAAAGAAATCTACTGTGCTGAAGTTCAGTTGGTGGAAACGCACCTGTTCTGTCAAAACCAGTGATAAGAACAGCATGGTTTGCTCTTCCACTGGAGCAGTGATATTGTATAATTCCACCAAGATAATCCTGCCAGCTAATGGCATCGACTGTCACTGCCAAAGGGCCCCAGCTGACAAGCATCCTCATCATTTCCTCCTCTTGACCACTGCAAAAGGAGTGAGTAAAAATACCAAGTTACTTAAGTTAGCACAGTAAAGTGATTAGAATTATTGTAATCTACTTGTTAAGAACAGTTTAAAAGTCAAATAATTAAACTCTTTCCTCCAAGTTCTACATATCACACACCAGTAATTATAAATGTCATATACTACAACACAGTGATACAAATACAGGACACACAAATTATGGGATGGGTGTAGATCCAAACACATAACACTATTAAATAGCAGAAGGTTTCTAGGCCAAGCCAGTGGTAGTGGAGAGCACTTCATACTTTTTGTACATCACTCTTCTCAATCAAAACAAGCTTTGAAAAAACCATTAGTCTGTATTAGAATTTCCCATTGCTTTTTAATACTACAGAAGTACCTCTACCTAATAATACACTAATGTATGTGTCTCAAACATATCAAAACACAGGACATTTCCACTATCAGACATTTATCATTAACATCCTCACACAGTTTTATTTATCTGGAGCAGGAAATTTTCATCACTAAAAATATGTTCATTAGCTAAATTTGGCAAATACAGACTGGCAAAGACATGATTGATTTTGGTTACTTATAGCTAGAAGTAACACAATTCCTAGTCAGAATAATACTTCTTGTCTTTTTTAGGTAGCTGTACTGTACTGATAAAAAAATAGAAATGAAGTTTCTTCAGACAGAAACCTGAAAAGTTGAAGTTTTTACAGAGTTCAGCTGGCAACACTGTTTCTAAAGTCATGGGCTGGAGAGGATGGGTAGATACGTAAATGCATGAATACTGAAGTAGTTGAATGCTTCCTATTTTTTTCAATAAATTCCACTTACTATTGGTAGGATTTACTGTTTCTGACAAAAGCAGCGTAATGTTCATATATGAAAACCTGTAACTGACTATGTTCCAGTTTATAGCCAATTTAAAAGACCCAATTTCAAGCCTTCTCATTTGAATGGGCTTAATGATGGCAGTGTGAGTGGATTCATTGTGGCAAGCCTTAACTCTCAAAGATGTTATGCATTAATCCTTTTCCAGCACACAGCTATAGAACTGATGCAATCAAACTCACATCCTTTGCCTGGTCAATGCACCGCTCACTCCACCTAACTCCATGATTGCTGTTAGCAGCAGGAAAAGGACAGTGAAAGAAAAGAATGAATAAAAGCTACCTGAAGTCATATGCAGCAAATCCTGTTATTGAAACTCCAAAATCTGAGCGCTCAAAATAATGGCACAGTCCTGTCTGAGCTTTGAAAGTGTACTCTGAATCTCTCACGAGTTTTACTTTGGTCTGCAAGAAGGTAATTGAGGAAGAAATTAATGCATTTGACTTTTCTTCTATGCACCTCAAAACATATGGAGAATGACCACATAACCCACTCAAAATTCAGTGTGTACTGGGCAAGATTAGAAGTAAGAATGTCACATTGTGAAATAAGTATTTACTAGCTCTAGTTTCCTTGTTCACTGAGCTTCAGGAGGGATTCAGAAATCTTTAAATAAGAAACTAAATTTAAAAGGCATCTCTGGTTTAAACTATTCTCATAAGCAATTCTGTCACTTTCAAGACACAGATGTTCATTCATGAACTATTAATTCTCCTCAAATGACTTCCACATACAAAATTATATTCTCCTTGGGATGGTTAAAGAAGCACAATTATCCCAAAAAGTTATATCAAATACTGTAAAGTCCAGTTCTGTTCTTAGCATGTAATTCTCATGCTAATACATGACATATCAGCCTTTCATGCTTTTCATGTCTTCTGGAGTACAGCATATTTATGACAGTGACTTCTTCAGCCTAATTCATTTGTGGTTCCTCTGCAGCCAAGAGGGAATTTTCCTTCAGAGGAATAAAAGGTAAGTATCCTCTGTTGTTCTTGATATTCAAACATGAGAGATTATTTTTTATTTCAAAGATATTAAAATGTTTCTGTGTACCCATGTTATTAACACACATCTTGAATTTTTAATGAAATGAAATATTTTAGCAACAACTGAAGTAGAAATTTTGAATGCATTTTCAATGTTCTGGTATTCAAGGGAAACAAAGGTAAATGCTGTTCATTTTATTCTGAGGTTTTCCACACACACTTGTACATAATTTTACAGTGTTTGCAAGGGAAACTACTGAAATTTGAAAACAGAAAATGTCAGGATCCCTCCTTTTCCCCAGATGCTGGTGCTTTAAATCCACAAAAGGCCATATACATAGGTGGCTCTGTCTACACTGGTACTGTATGCCTGCAAATGAATTCAGGAACATTATTTTCTGCCCCTGTGGACTGATTTGTTACATTCACAAGAACATATATAGACCAATAAACTCCAATCAAATTTCAATTCTGCTTGAACTAATTCTCTCCTGGTTCCAAACTAAATAAATAAGCACTAAACATATACACAACCACATATGTGTATGCATATATGTACACACACATATGACTAAAAAAACTCCCTGTACATTTCACCTTCCCCATCAGTTTTTTTCCAATAAATAAGAATGCTAATAGAGAAGCTGATGAAGCCTTTTGGGACTTTTACAAAGAGTTTCAAACCTGGTTCAGCCAGCTCAAAGCGCTGACAGTGGATCCCCCGCTGCAGCCGTAGTTATTGTATGAGCAGTCAATAACTTGCTGCACACTGAGCTCTTCCAGGGTGTTTCTTTTAATTGCATAGGCAGATTCTATGCCACCCACCACGCTGAAAGCCCAGCAGCCTCCACACTGAGAGAGACAAAAGGGAAATGGCAGAGAAAGCAAAAGTCAGCTTTGGTTTCGAAGCCTGGTATGAAAAAAAGAGACAAAAGTCTTCCAATGCTCTTCATTTAATACATCATCCTTGAATTCTCTTTTTAAGGAAATTAAAAAGAAATGTTATCATCAATTTAAAATGCTGAACTGTTTTTCCCCCTATATTGCTCTCTGAATGCTAGACATGCATTATGAGTGTTTTTTTAAAGACTCTTTCCTCATGAATTTTTGTTCTTGATGATAGGTCTGAGGATGCTTTTACTGTGAGATATCTATTTTCCAAAAAAAAAGTGGCCTCAGGATGAAATTAGTTTTTAACCACATTAGTAAGTTTTTCTAGAATTTTGTACAAGCAGATTACAGTTTAAGAAATGGTAAAGTAAAATTAAGCATAATAGAAAAGCATCTTGGACAATTCCAGGCTCTTTGAACAGTGACATTTAATCTATACTGAAATTCCAGGCTCTTTGAACAGTGACATTTAAAATAAGCAGCAGAATTTATTCCTCACAAGTTCCTACATGAAGCATGGAAAGGAGACACTGGGGATTGAGCAGCTTGTTTCTTAACAGGGACCGTAACCACTTTGGGATAAACCGTAATTGTGTGGGTCTGGTCACTTTCCAATCATGAAAGCATCCTCTGAGGAATTCACTGGTAAGGATGTGGGCGTTGACCAGCCAAGAGGATTCAGTCATGGGAGGAAAATAGCAGGAAAGGATCTACACCTCTCCAGGTGGGATGAGACCAAGTACTGAACTTGGTTCCTTCAGAAAAATACAAAACACACATGATGCAAAATATTTGGAGATTCACTTAACTAGATCAAAAAGAATATTACAGTTTCTAAATGCACAACTCCTACACCTCATTCTTTTAAGCCTAATATCTCTTTACATAAAATGTTACATGACTTTGTGTCTGTTCAGCTGGCCACTCTTGTGCCAGGGCTCCAAGGAATCTCCAGGCAGAGCTGGTCCCTGCAAAACCTTCCCTGTGCTCTACAGCCCACTGCTGAGAACAGGAAGGGAAAACACCAGGACTTACTGTCTGCTGATTTCTCACTTCTGCAATGACTTTCTTGTCCCTCCAGTCAAACTTCTTTGGCAGAGGCTTTTCCTTCCCCTTTGGCACTTTTATGTATCTGGGAAGTTTGTGAGGCATGCTTCTCAAGTAAATAGCTAAACACAGAATAGAAACGTATTTTAATATATGAACAAAAAAAATCCCCCTAACAACTACTTTACTAGAACTCAGAGGTAACTTTGATCTACAGTTGCAACCATGAGATTGTATCTCGTTCTAAAATCCATAGAAAATTCATGTATTTTAAAACAACCATTATGTTCCAAAATTTCAGAAAGAACAGAAATACTCTCTGTAGGGAATGTGGGTCTGAAGTTGAACAATAACCATAACCACTCCATAAAAAAAAATTTTACTTGAAAATTTCCAAAACATTTTACTAACTTAAAAAATACTTTGTTTTAGTCACGTACAAGGGGAAAATAAGAGGAGAATAAGGTAAGGATTCTGAAACACCTTAAAGTTGCTGGGTTTTCACTAAAAAATATTGTTCAATTATTTAAAATTAAAGCAAGATGTTAAATCCTCTGATGAATAGAAAATGTAACAACAGACATGAACAGCAAGAAGGGAAGTTTTATAGAGTTTTCTAGGAAAAAAGAAAATCAAGTATGTCATGTTGCTTGAGAAAGCTCCAGTTTTTATTATGCAGCCATGGACCTCCAAACATTGTTTGGACTGTGGTCAACTTTGTGCTGGGGTAGGGAATATGAACTTACTGCAGAACCTTCTGTATCTTCCTTTCTTCTGTTGTAATTGAAGAAAGCTTTAAAGAACAGTGAGAAGAAAGAAAGAAAACCAGAACTGCCTGAATACTAAAACATATTCAGGCTGTGGGTAATTCAACCTTACAAGACTACAGAACACGAAGAGGATTGTTGTATTCTCCAGAAGTACTTACAGTTTGGTACCAGCCATTGTAAATTAGCTGACTATCAGCACAGGAAGAATCTGTAAGTGTGAAAGACACAAGGTTCTGGGAAAGAATTAAAAAACGACAGAGAAGGCACAAGAAAACCAGAAAATGTACCTTTGAACTCTTCAGGAAACAGGTGAGAAAACTGATTTATTCCATAGACAGCAGTTGTATTATCTTTTGATAATGAATTCAATAATCTAATTCTTTTGGCACTTTCCTGAAGGAATAAAAATAATAATTGTGGGCATTATTAAGTTAGCATGGACAAAACTGTAAGAGCAGGAAAGAAAAAAGTCAGCAACAGTAAACATGAAATTAGATACCAAGAACTGTTCACCTCAAATTCATCCTGTATCCCTAGCAATAGGAAAGCCATTACGCTAATTTCAACTCCAAGAGATACCAAAAAAGCATTTGTTAAGCGCAAAAAATTGACATGAAACAGACAAAACAGAACAAGTTGCGTACAACTCATCTGATGTCCTTCTCTGACAGCACAACAAACCTTGCGGTTGAGAGATATGCAAAAACGTCTCCAGATACGAGTTAACCCCATCACTCCACGAAGCCAAAGAACGGCATAACGCCCTAGAGGTCTCCCCGCCTCCCCCGGCGGCCCGATGTGGCTGGGCAGCCGCTCTGGCGGCCAGCGGTGACCCGCGGGAGAGGCACCGGGAGCGGCACCGGGGGCCGCGCCCGGGCCTGCGGGAGGGGCGCTCCGCCTGCCCCCGCCCCCGGCCTGCCCCAGCCCCGCAGAGCCCGCATCAGCCCCGCAGAGCCTGCATCAGCCCCGCAGAGCCCGCCCCAGCCCCGCAGAGCGGACGGCGAGGGCAGCGCGGGCTGGACACCTACCCACAGAGCCGCCGCCGCTCCCCCTCGCTCCCGGCCGCCGCCATCCCGCAGCCGGGTGCCCGTGAGGGCAGCACTGCCCGGCCGCAGCAGGCACAGCAGCAGCGCCAGCACCGCCATCGGCCGCCGCGCCATGGCGGGGCGGGCCCGGGCACGCACCCCCCCCCGCGGGGCTGAGGTCCGACGGGTTCCGAGCGGGAAAGGGGCCAAGCCCGTCTTCTTTCCCAGCCCGCGGCCGGAGGCTGTCCCCGCTGCCGCTTCCCGCGGGCGGGGCGGGCCCGGGCGGGGCATGGCGGAGCGCCCGCCCCGCACCGCCGCACTCCCGCACCGCCGCACGGGGCTGGGAGCGCTGCTGCGGATCCTTCTCCTGGCGGCTCTGGGGGATAGCGCCCAGTCCGAGCTGTGCTCGAGAGCGCTCAGCAGCGCCTGGGCAGAGCCGTGTTTCCAGCGGTGCTTCCCATGTGGGACCCAGGCGCGCAGGGCTGCCAGGGAGGGGGCGAAGGGATGCTGAGCGTTCGGGTGTCTGCCAGGTTATAAAAACCTTCTCCGAGAGGCTGGTGCCTGCAAGCTGTGCTGCCAGCAGGAGAGGGAAGCAGCAGGAATGCGGGTTACAGGCTTTAGCAAGGGAAGGCGCGGGCGGGCAGTGCAGAGCTGCCCGGTACCCGCAGCCCCTGCGTCCCAGTGAGAGAGCTGGTGCTCAAAGAACTCACGGAGAGAAACCATGACTTTCCTCAGAGACTGGTCATGCTGGTACTTGGGTAAGCAGGTCAGTGTTCAGCTTTTAAAAGCTCCATTAGGCCACTACGAGTTAATAGAGCCTTCTTAGTTAATTTCCATCACCAGGCATTTTTATGCAGTGCCTGTAAATAGGATATTTGTATGGGTTAAACCTGCTGTATTTTTCCGTTCTCTCTGCTGCTTTCCCCCCACGTACCCTCTTGTTAACACAGGTATCCTGTCCTGTGGTGCCAGTAGCACACCTGGTAGTGCTGTGCTTGGGGAACAAACCTGTGGGATCGCAATCCAGCTTTGCCTTTGCCCTCCTCCCATGGAATTAGCTGAGCTGTCACCGGTTTTGTTGCAGGGAAGGCTATTTCTGGCTTATAACCAGTGTATGGAAGAGCTTGTTAGCAGAGCAGATTTTATTGGTTATTCTGACATGGTTCATCACTGTAAACCCAGGATTGGCACTGGAGATGTTATTACAATTTATTACAAATTCGTCTTGACAGATTGAGGTCTGGGATCAGCATAGGGACTGAATAGGGTGACATAAGAACAGAACGGTGTAACCTTTGTAAGGATGGTTTGAACCTCAGCAGCCAAATTCTGAGGCAAACTCCATCAAATTGTGACTGAGCACTGAGGCCCTCGTGAGAAGTGCAGGGCGTAGGGTCTGGCAGGAGTGTCAAAGGACAGCTTGCTGTGGTCACCATAGCTTTGGATTTACTGGTTGTGGGAGGAGCAGCAGCCTTAATGCAGCAGTCACATCGTTTTATTCTCTATGGTGCAGCAGAATGGAACAGGAAAGACCTTCTTTTACCAGTTAATGTAAGCAACAGGAAGATGTTGAAATTTATGCTTTATTTTAAAACATACTTTTCATTAAAAATTTAAGATTTTCCATCAGTCTGACATGATCAACACTCTCTAAATTGGCCTGCTGCCCTTGAAATCTGTTGTTCCAGGATTATGATTATCTCAAGCTGAATATTTTTCATATTTTTAATATATAGTAATTAAATTTTAAACAAGCCAACCTAGCTTTAATATAAAAAAGGCATAAACTTTCAGCTATTTTTCGGTTGTTATTTGTATAGACTATGCCGTTTTCAAACAGAAGTAGTCCTGATAGGAGGAGCCGTTTTGGTTTGTATGTAGACTTCAAGGATTACTTTGCCCGTGAAACACGTGGGGGCAGCAGAGGACTTCGGAAATGTAGTTACAAACCACGCAGCTTTCATTTTTATTTTAATTAAAATAAATAACCTCCAAACAAACAAGCAAAAAAAAAATAATCCCCTCCTATTTTGGGAAAATAGATGTATCTCAGACTGCTTTGCATTCAAATTTCTGTATAGTATAGGAAGAGGAAAAGGTTTGTTTCCCCTGGATTTGCTCTCTGTGTACTAAATAGCTGTTTCAGTATATCTTGTTCAGGAGCAGAGATTGTAAGAAAAGTCAGTGAATCCTCTGGTGACTGGCTCAGGGGAAAGAAAGTGTAACAAACAGCCAAAGGTAGGTGACTGACAGCCAAAGTGTTTCAGATGGTTTTCTTTTTCCACTGAAATACCTACCGTGCCATAAAAACATTTTGTACCTGTGCTCAGATGAACAAAATCCCACCAAAGTACACAGAGAGCTCAGTCTGCAGGCATGCAGTCCCTGCTCTGCTTTAAATCACTCCAGTGTAAATTTAGCCATGCTTCATTAAGGTAAAAGAAAATAATCTTGTAAAAATAATGTAAGAATAAGGCCTATAAAAATGATAGGGTATAGAAGTGTTTGTTGGGTATATTGTTTTGGGTTTTTTTGTTTGGTTGAGGTTTTTAAAAGGTTTTATTGATGCAATTCTTATTGGTTCATTGACACAGGTAAGCCGTATATTAGTTACTCTAGTCATTCACAGACAGATGATAAAAATATTTTAATGCTTTTTTTCCCCCCAATATTTTTCTGATTTAAAATTTTATAACTGTAAATAGCTTTATGAAAATATATTTTAATGAAATTTTACATATCTCTATCCCATTCTGGCTATCCATTAGAAGTATTTGATGAGCTGAAACAATGCATTCCAAGGGAAGAAACAATGACGAATATATATTTAGGAACCTCTAAACTCATTGTAAGATGTTTTCTTTAAATAAGGATATTTCTTTATCAGGAGAATTTGCTTCCCATCAACTGCAAAACACTAATTTATGAAATTTCTCATGACACATCAGTATTGTTAGTGGGTGGGTTTTTAGGTTATTACAGGTTCAGATTGAAGGATCATATTTATATTTACTAGTCAGACTTTTTTTCCCCTCCAGAGATTTTTGCTTAGATGCTTGAAATAGTTAATTAAATCTGGTTGGACATCCTAGCTTCAGTGATCCCTGGCCTCTGTGTTTATAACTAGCAAAACAGACAGGGCAAAATACAAGCAATTATTTTAAGTTGGAGACAGGTGTGCCAAGGATGGGTGTTGCTGCTCCTAAGGGCATTAATGAGATGTATTAATGGATCTTCAGGTAGGAGTGATGCCTTTATAGCACTTGGGGAGGTATTTACTTAGCAGCAGTTTGGGTTTCTGTTTTAGGCATACAAGATGTATAACAAATGAAAAAGCAATCCATTTGTGTTGTGTGGTCTGCAGCCTCAGAGAGAAATTGTCTAAATCCAGCAGATGGAGCTAAGTGCCCTTCTTAAAAAGGCTTGTGGGGAAAAGTTGTGCTTGAGGATTTGCTTATTTTAGGACCTTGCAGAGGTGTTTGCTAATACAGTTGCACTGGTAACAATTATTAAATGCAAGCAAAGCAAGTGAGAATTGCAATCTTGGGATGAAATGTATTCCTGTGAGGGTAAATGAGTGCTGTTGATATAGCAAGTGTTCAGAAGTTGTCTTTTCTGAGCCCCAAGCTGGACTTTTTAAAATTTGTGAGAAGCAATGAAATTGACACATGGGAGCACTTGGGTTTGCAGGAGTAACCAAACTGTGCCAGGGGCTGCCTTGGGTAGATCATGACAAACATCTGTGCTGACCATGAAGTCTCTCCTGGTAGAATGATCTTCCTTTGCAACTAATGGAATAACTGTAGGATCTGCTTCTCAAACCTGACTTTTTCTCAGCTGAATATCCTAAACACCAGTGAGTCTCTAGCTCCTTTTAAAAGGTTTTGCTTCAATCTTGTCAGTAAGGGATGAATTATGAATGAAGAAGGCTGGCAGTGGAGCTAATATTCAAAATCAAACAGTGAAGCAAAAAATAAAAATGCAGAAAGGAGCAACACCTGTTCTAGGTGAGAATGAAGTAAGAAGTCTTGTCAGTTTTAGGAATCAAAGAATTGGCTTTTCTCTGAGAAATCTGATTTGCTCTGCCTTCATTTCCATTCCCACTTGCCAGTGTATACAAATTCACATTAAATATTCTCAGCTTAGAAAATTTCTCATAGCCAGGCCATTCATATCTTATTTGCTTGTTGGCTTTTTGCTTGTTTGTTTTCAGTCTTTTCAGAAAGTGGGTTAAGTGGTCAGCTTTTCAGGAAGAATTTCAGGCAATATTTGCTGCAGCTTGGCTTAAGGGCATAAGTACAGATAAACATTTTTTCACTCTAATTGTTCTGATTTCTTCCATCAAACTTTTTAAACATGGGATGTGGACAAAGGGCTTATATGTAGAAGTAATGCTGTTTTACAGAGTCTAGTTTGCAGATTTCTGTAAATGCTCCAGTTAGTTTTTTGTATATCCTTCATGAATTCCTCTTCAGTGACTTTGTTGGTAGAGGAGTCCAGCAGGAGATAAGAGGGTTTTCAAAATTCACCTGAAAGGAGAAACAAAATAAAAGGGAAAAAGCACCATTTAGGAATCAAGGTATTTCTATCCTACATAGATTTTTGTTCTTCTTTGTGGAGGATCTGCTTGCTGACTGTTTTATGGGTGATTATAATTCAAAAATGCTGTTGAATCATCCCAACTTTATATTCTTTCTGTTTCATTATTCTTTCTGTTTCATATGCAGTACCTTCCTCTTTTGTTTTACTGTGGAACTTAAAGGAACAGATTTTACAGTCATGTTGGTGTGAATCAGTTGTGACTTACTGCTGTGATTATAATACTATTGAAGTTATACTTTGTCCCTGTAGTGCTTTTTATCCATACAACCCCAATGCTCTTTGTGGGAAGGTCAGCAATGTAAAACCAATGTCAAATTTCCATCCAGCCATGAGATCTGTGTTCATGACTAACCTGTGCACAGAAAAAGAGGGTCTGTTTTACATCACTGATTGAGTTTTTTATTGTGTAAAGTTTTGCTGGAAGGTTAACTTGTTTTGTTGCTTAAAACTTTGGTCTAAAGGGCTTTCATGCAAGAGGAGGACAGTCCTGCCTTCCCTGCTGTTGCTTGTGTGAAATTCACCTTGCCACTGTTTCCATACATGCTGCTAAAGAGGATGAGCTTTTCTGAAGTCTTGCAGCTCTGACAAGTTAGGAGGGTATTAGGACCCAGCTGCCCACTGAAAATGGGAGGATTAGTATGCAGGAAAATAGATTTAGAGAAAGAGGTGTAGGACTATGCCCTTGTTTCCCTCTTGTTGCCAAGGGAAGCACATAACCTGCCGTGGTTGTCATCTTCAGTCTGCATCTATGGCTGGTATAAGAGTGCAATGTCATTATCCTGGTATTTTAATCACAGAATGGATGAGATTGTAAGGAGCCACTGGCAGTCATCTCATCCAGCCTCACTGCTCAGGCAGGGTCCCCTAGACCATGTTTACTGAGGATTGTGTCCAGATGACTTTGAATATCTCCATGGAAGGAGACTCCACGACCTCTATTGGCAATCTGTACCAGTGCTTGTTACCTGCACAGTGAAGTTTTTCCTCATGTGCAGGTGGAACCTCCAGTGCATCAGGTTTTGCTCACTGCCTCTTGTCTTAGTATTTGGTATTACTGAGATGAGCCTGGCTCTGTCCTTCTGTCATCCTCCCTTCAGGTACTGAGAGACATTGATGAGTTCCCCTCTCAGTTGTCTCTTCTCAAGGCTGAACAGGGCCTTTTCTCATAAGAGGGGTGATCCAGACCCTTCATCATTTTTGTAGTCTTCCACTACAAAATCAGCTTCAGGAGCTCCATGTCTCTTGTCCTGAGCAGCCCAGAACTGGACACAACACTCCAGATGTTGCCTCACCAGGGCTGAGCAGAGGAGCAGGATCATCTCCCTTTTCCTGCTGGAATGTTCTTCCTAATGCACCCAAGGACACCATCAGCCTTTCTGGCCGCAAGAGTCCTTCATGCTCGTGGACAAGTTGTCCACCAGGACCCCCAGACCCTTCTCTGCTGAGTTGCTTTCCAGCAGGTCACCCCCAGCCTGTCCTGGAGCGTGGGGTTGTTCCCCCTCAAATGCAGGACCCCACAGTTGCCTTTGTTAAATTTTGGACAACTATGGGACAGACCCCACTGTTGCCTTTGTTATATTTTGGACAGTTCCTCTTGTTCAATTGCAAGAAATGATTCTTCTTTTTAGAAAGAAACAAGTGCAGTAGGAGTGTGTCATATATACATACATTGATAAAAGTTTGGAGACAAAGAAAAGGTAAAAATGCTTTTGTCATGCAGAGAGGAAGGAGGTTTCAGGATTCATAAAGGTGATATTTTACTTGGCTTAATGTAATCATCTTGTAAATTGGAATTTGAATATATTTTGAGGTTGGAGGATCATAGGATAATTTATTGTGTGTATGTAAAGCAAAAGTCAGGAAAATTCTGGGCTTGTAGTTGTTTATACTTCATGTAAATTTTGGAATTAAACTGTTGCTTTTTTATGACAGTAAACAAAAGTTTAGTTTCACCATTCTGTGGTCCTAGTGGGAGTTTTAGATGGTGTAAACAAGGAGGAGCTTTGTGTGAGTGTGTAATTTTAGTGATAGGAAATTAATGTTATGGCGGGCACAACTGAGCCTTGTATATTTGTCTTGTTACAGACTTTGAACTTGTGTCTACAGCTTGTCAGGGGGAAGGCAGAAATCCTGTCATAGCTTCTAGTTTTTTTCTTACAAACCACTACAGTGTAAGGCCATACATGGCAGTGCACTTAGTTTCCCAGATGATTAGATTACATTGTTTTGAAAAAATTAGATGATGTCAGGAACTGTTGCACAAAAGCAAAAAAAAAAAAAACAACCCAAAAACAACAAACAAAAAAAAGGTTTAATTTCATTAATTACTCAAATATTTATTCTGTTTGGGTTGATTTAAAACATAATGACAGCTGACTTCACCCTTTCTCTGTTAGCAAAAGTTAGTTGTGGTTTTAAAAGGGTAGTGCCAGGTTTTGGGTCTTAAGGTCTGACTTATTTTGGTTCATGAGGATACTGAGCTGCACTTCTGATTTTCCCAGGAAGTAAAAACTTTATATGTAATATAAGGCAGATACTTAGTGATGTGGTTGGCATTCTCTGTTCTGCACCACACAGCTTCTCATGTGTAGCTGAGCACAAAGGACAACTGGAGAGGCAATTTCTTTTGAAAATCCTCATCATGGAAAGTGTTACATGTTACTTTCTAAAAGCAAAACTTTCTTGTATCTCAGCTTTTCCTTGGAGTATTGAGAGCTCATTCAAGTTGAAGCCCTTCATACTAGGGATGATTGGAGACATCATTCTTTCAAAAGGACATAGGAAATATGTTCTGCTTTTACAAAAGCCCTTGAAAGTATCATTTTTCTCTTTTTTTTTGATATGTTTTAATAACCAGGCTAGCCATATACAGAACATCTACAGAGTGTTTGTTGTGACCGCTCAGCATCCAAAGGCTGTGAGTACACAACATGGTAGAACTTGAGGGAAAGTAATAGATATTTAGTATTACATGAAAAGGATTTAATATCTATTTTAACACCTACATTTAAGTTTCACTTAAAATTAACAACATCACAGTAATACTTTTTTAAGCAACAGTTTTCAAATAGATTGAGGTAATTCTTGAGGGAACATTTTGTCTGAAGAATGGTGTATGTGTATAGGAGATGCTCATGCTAAAACTGTGTGGAAGCTTTTCAGACTTTGAGCCTGTCAGCCCCACCGAGATGCCTGGGTTGAGTTACCAGCATGTCACTGGGTTTTAATACTGATGGAGAAATACTGTGTCAAACTATGGTTCTTTTTGTCTTTGTGTGGTCATTTCTGGGGAATGTAAACATAATGTTCATGGCCAGATGTGGATGTATGGCTGAGATTGGTACATGCTCTAAGAGAAGCAATTATCTCTGCTAGTTGTTCAGGGTGTGTTGCCAGTTTTAATTTTTTGGGGTTTTTTTTGAGACTGAGAGGGTTATCTTTCTTTTGAACTTAACATAATTTCTCTTTGGGATGGTTAAAAAAGTTGTCAAATCTCTACCAGGCTACCTAGGATCAACATCAGACGTGCTGCTTCTTTTGGTTAGCCATGAATTTACAATAAGTTTAATATTTCCTGTGCTCAAAACAATTTTTCCCATCAGGTTAGTCATACTTAAGTATTTTGAAATTATGGAGATCTTGGTGAAATTAAATAATGTATAATTTGAGCTGAGAAGAGCTGCATCTGTTTGGACTATGTTTCTTAACCCAATGTACTTCATTTCAATGTTGAGAGGATATTTTTAGTTAACACGACCATTCATTTCCAGCCAAAATGAATGCAAAGAGAGTATAAATATCTACAAAATTAGATTTCACATTTGTAGACTGCAGAAGAAAATGAGCACTAATGAGTGCTTAGAACATTTTTATTATATACCTTTGTGGTCCAGTTTTGGGAAGAATATTCATTACCTGAGATGTCATCCATTTACAGCACAGGCTGTCTGGCCCTAGCAGTTAAATAACTGAGATGTTATTTGCCTTAATAATTTGTATGTAATTCAGAGCCAAGGACATGTGTGCAATTAAAATGGACACTAAATGCTGTGGAAAGAGGTGCTTACATAAGCCCAGCTTCCAGAGCTTTCAGGAACTCATTTTCCCCAGCAGGCCTGTCATATTACAGTCTGCCCTTGCTAATTACAAGGGCAGGCTGCCTTAAACAGTGCTGAGTTTGAACTGCTTTTCTTTATAAAGAGTATATTTCTTTGGAGTGTGCAACCACCCTGCACTGGCTGCACCCTCTGAACTCATCTTTGCAGAGATAATGTGCTTATCAGGGATCAAGTGCTGGGAGTGCACTTTTCCTTAAGATTGGCCTTATAGCTGTGGGAGGACTCTACTCAGAGTTCCTTTGTTTTGGATCTGAATAGACTTGAGTTAATTTTGCTCTTTTGTTTGAATTTTATTAAAGGGAATTTAATATTTCTCATTCTTCTGTTCTGTTGAGTGTGATTCTGCCCAGGTGAAGGTATCCTCTGGGCTGTGCAGCAGGTGGGGAGCAGCACAGGCAGCCAGCTGGGCAGGGAGGCAGGACAGGAAAGCAGCACCAGGGGAATGGCCAGAGAGTGATGATTTCCAGCTAGGCCTGGCCTGGCTGTGTTTTCAGTTCATTTCAGGAAAGAAAGTAAACCCACTGGGTGGGGTGACTTTACCCTTTCATAGCATTAGAAAATACATTCTTGTTGGAGTCAAATATATTGGAGAGAGAGCGAATTGTGCCTTTAGAGTGAGAATGTGACCCCTTCAAGATTCCCAGTTATATCCTGCAGCAGCCAGGGCTGACTGCAGGCTTGGCAGCCACCCATGTTCCTGGTGAGCAGCTGGTGCAGCCATCCCATGCTCAAGGTACCAGGTGACATGCAGACAAAAATGGAGATATTCATTGTCTTATTTGGATGTTGGGAAAAATGGTTGGTACTATCTCATTTTCCTTTTGGTAAAGGTGTTGACCATTTTAAGGACCACAAAGTTAAGACCTGAGTCAATGACATCTCATTTGAAAGCCAAACATGCCATGCACTGTCTTTTCCTTGTTAAGCAGAAGAATATTGCATCAGACTGTATTGTTTTGATCACCCCTTTAGTTTAATCCTCTTGGAAAGTGAAGATTGTTTTCCAACCTTCTGCAAACCAAAATAAGAAAGAAGACAAAGACTGGTAGCTGCTCTGTCTGCTATTAATCCAAGCATAGTTCTCTCCTAAAGTGTAGCTATAATGCCTAACTAGAATTGCAGGAAACTTGCAAAACTATGAAACCATGAAAACTTGCTAGGTCATTGGTAAGTTTCACACCTCTCTGGCATGCCTGGTTAGCCTTCCTTAAATTTATTGAAAAGCTCTCAAGTGGATTTTAGCCTCTGACTGCTTTTTTATTTTTTTTCTGGACTTAAATTGCAGTTATTGAGTTACTACCTCTGGGGACTAGGAAAAGAGTGTTATAACATGATAAAAACCTAAATAATTTTGTCCATTGCTGGCCAAATGAAATATCCCTACAAATGCACTTGGTTCATTGAAATATCAAACTCCAGATTGGATCTGTGGTTGGTAATTGTAGAGAAGATAAACTGGTTTAAGTACACGTTTAGCTCTTAAATACTGATTAGTCATCAGAGATTACTCCAATTTTGACTTCAACTTAGTCCTTCCTTGCTTCCCTTTGATTCTTGAAACCACTCTGAAGGCTGAAAATGTCAGGGCAGCAGCTGTGTCACTAACCAAAATGCAGCACGAAATTGGGTGCTCAGTGAGTTTTACTGAGCAGTCTTATGTTCTGTGAGTAGGAAAAACATTCTTGAAAATAAGTAGTCCCACTGCTTTGGGAAAGAGTAATTGAAAAGGATGATTAATTTATGAATTCTTTTCACTTTCATTTAAAGTAAATTACTCTGGAGGCAATTAAGAATTTCTTCCCATGTAATAAGTTAAAGTGATGAATTGTGGTGGTCTAAAAATGGCTTAGATTTATTTTGGGCAAGTGCAGTCTATCAAATTAAAAGTTATTAATACGTTTTCTAACAGTCTTTCAATAAACAAAGAAGCCTCAGTGGTACTGATAATATAAATGCTATCTGTAAGTGATTTATCTTCACCTCACTCTTTGAGGTCTTTGTCCATGACTTAAGTTCAACTTTTATGTGGTATTATTTCAGGAGGACAAACAATTGGTACTTTTGAGTCAATGAGTTATGGACAAAAGACATTCATTTGCTGAATAGTTTTAACCTGAATAAAAGATATTTAAAGAACTATATTTAAAGTATTTAGGTTGTCACCTTTGAAAATACTCTAAGCAGTTTTACTTTTCTGCACTGGAGGTACTTAGCAATAGTCAGGAATTTAAAGCACAAGTTTCCTTGTGTTAAGGAGCTCATTTTTGCCCCCAGTTTGTCCTTTAATGGTGTAAAGCCTGTGGAGAAGCTCTATCACCAGTTTCTAGTCCTGAAGCCTCTGGCATCTTTTCTAAACACAAAATCCAACTAATGGTTTACTATGGAGTTAGTTTACTATTAACTATAAACCCAGAAGGATCAAAAGTAGGGTTCTACAAAAGGACTTGAACAATATATTTCATCAACTCTCAGCTCATTAATCTGTAGCTGAAGAAAAACCAAGGTGCCCCAGCTGATAGCATGGTGTTTGTGGTATTGTGGAGGCATTCAGGTGTGTTCCTGCTGTGAGCAAGGAGAGGACTCTTCCAGGAAAGCCAGAGGCAGAGGAGAGGGCATGGTGGAGATGCTGCCATTCCTACTTCAGCCTGATGCATGCCAGCTTATACTGGCTCCATGATATTCCATTCCCAGTCTAAAATGTAAACTAATTACAGAGAACTTGGTGATTATGATGATAATAATAATGTAGTAATAGAAGAAATATATACATGTATGTAATTAACACAGTGCTGTCTTACAAACAAATGATATTTTTTATTACAGAATATAAACCTAATTTAGATACATAACTATATTGTCTAAAGTTATAAGCTTGAATTGCAGTAAGTTTGAGGTGCATATTATTTATAAAAAGGGCATTTAAGAGTTGAAATTCAGCAATTGAAGTGTTTTAAAACAGTATTGTTATTTAAAAAAGAAAGTATTTTAGTTAAATATTATTCAGAGTGTATTTCAACAGGTTTTCTCCTAAGAGATTATGGGCCCTGGTAGTAAAGACCTACATTTTCCAGGTTGCATTTACCAAAACGGAGAGAGTCATACTCAATCTTTACTGAGCACTCATTATTTTAATAGCAGAACCACCACTTGATGTAAAAGTATTTAAAAGGGAGCATGGCTCTTTGTTGCATCCTGTTTTTATCTGTCAAGCCCTGTAGTCTGTGGGAAAAAGAATGAATGCTTAAAAATATCTCAGTGCAGCATAGGTGAGCAATATGCTTACATGTGAGCACATTTTTTAAAAATCTGTAGCTGGAATATAATATCACAAGAAGGTTGGGCATAGAGGTGATCAGAACTTTTAAGATCTAGCTGTCTGGAAACCATCTCTAAGTGTATTTCACAGCAAGAGTCAAGTGGGCTTTTTGTACAGAACAGTAATCAGACACAAAATGCATCAATAAAAGATATTGAATAACCTGTACCACAGTGACATGTATCTGCTCTTAGAGTTTCAGGGGTTAGATTAAACCTCAGTCCTGTACCATATTACCATTTGAAACTCTGGTCTGATGTGTGCCTGTGTGTTCACTCAGGCAGTAGCAGGGATGAGAATGGTATTCTGGAATACTGCACGTAGGATAGAGGTGCTGGTTGAAATAGATCTCAGTGCAGCTGCTGTCACAGAGACTCAATTGCATTCAAACAAAACTTAATATCAGGGGATAGTGACATTATACATAGTATCTAAGTGTTATTCCCCGCTATTCTTTCTTCAATCATAATTTGATGCACTGTAAGAATGTAGCCATTTAAAGGGTGGTTACAATGAATAGCTTTGAAAACATCAACAAAAAGGTTTTGTTATTCTTGCGCTGTTACATGATAGCTTTCCTGAATAAACAACTGCCTAACCAGAAAGCTAAAGAAGTCAGGGCTTCTGTGCCTTATTTTCAGTCTAAACCAACCCTCTTTCCTTGTCCTATCCCTACATATCCTTGTAAAAAGTCCCTTTCTTGTAGACTACGTTTACATACTGAAAATGTCTTTGTTTTAAAAGCTTTGCTTGGTCAATCAGAAAAAAACAAAAAGCGACAAATAATCCCCAAACACACCAAACCCCCAAGTTTTGGTTTTTATTTTATTCTGATCCTGTACAGTTATCTTTTCTCCCCTCAATGCTTCAAAAATTGATTTTATCCACTTTCTGTGAACAGAAAGTAAGTTTTTGTTACAGTGTTTCTTCTGTTGTGTCATGCTTCATACCTGAACTTCAGATTTAACTAAAATTAACTTGTTCTTTTCTATCCTATGTCTACATTATACCTGTTTCAAGGAGAAAAATCTTAAAAGTGGCAACTGAAATTTTCCTCTCTGTGAAATAGGGGTAGATTTCAAAGAGATTGCTGCATCTGCAAAGGTGTACAGACTAAGAATGTCCAGAAGGTGTCATTTCCAGCTGCACTTCCTTGTGCTGGTAAGCATGATTACTTCAGAGATTCATCTAAATTTGTGGCTTCTTAATATGCTGTGTCCCAAGAGCTGTCAGCTGTGACTTCTGCTTTTGTTATTCCCTGTGCCCTCTGCTGATGCCCAGAGTTCTGTATGGCTCAGGGCTCTGAAGAGTTTCCTGGTTTCACAGGCTGTGATATTACATCTCACATGCTGCTCTGTTATCCCTTTCTGTATTGCTCTGTTTCACTCAGTCTGGTTCTGATGAGGCTGTGAATAGAGATCCTGAGTCTTTACCTGCCTGACAGGTGTAAGGGCAACTGTCTCAGGCCTGCAAAAAAAAAAAATTTTTTTTTACATTATTGTTACAGTGCTGCAGTTCTCAGAATGGATTCCTTTTATTAAGTCAACATCATGGTACTGAGTGCCTTAACAGCTGCCATAACCCCATTAACTTCTCTTGCTGTTGCTATAGAAGTACATATATACAGTGCTCTGAAATAGCTAAGCAAGTTAACAAAAGGTGAAAATAACAAGAAAACCGAGGAGGTTACTAGTATTTTACTATTTTGAAATCTGTAGAATCCTGTTAGCTAAAGCTGATATTGAAAGAGGAACAGCTGACATTAGGTAGGTGTTACATAATTTATAAAATAGTGTATCTGATCATGAAAGTTATAGGTGAGGAAATGACTTGAAGCTGTGAAAGGGTAAATTTAGATTGGCTATTAGGAAAAAGTTCTTCATTGAGGGAGTGGTCAAGCACTAGAACAGAATCTTCCAGGTAGTGAGCATGGCCCCAAGCCTCTTGCTATTAAATAGATGTTTGCTTTTAGATATAAGGTTAACTTCTAGGTTGTCCTGTGTGGATTCNTGCATTAGTAGAAGAGGAGGTAAGCAATAAGAGTCAGCACTGTATAGCCATTCTGCTATTTTTTGGTAGCTGATGTATCCATACTTAATTGTTGCAATTATTCCTCTGTGCTGCCTTAGGAGTATTTTACTAAATCTTCATGGGAGTTCAACTATGGTCTCAAAAAGTTGTATTTTAGCAATAAAAATCACTTTCAGTTGTAATGGCTGCAATGAATCAAGATCTTGCCAAAATCTCTTTTGGATGTTTGACAGATTTTACTCTTTGCTAAAAGCAGAAAATGTGTCTTGCTAAAATGGTAGCATTTTACTCCCATTGTTTACAGATCCATAGGAACACAGGCTGTAAAGGACTAAAGAACTAGGCATTCAGTTTTGATACTGGGCTGGAAAGATCATTCTGATTCTGGTAAGCTACACCAGGAAATCACAATATCAAATGCTTTGCAGCTTACATTAATTTTTCCAAAGCAAAATTTTCAGTGCATGGTGTTATATATTGTTCTAACTTCTGCTTACAGATACATTGATCTTTATATTGACGGAAACAGTGCAAAGAATATGAGGCTGAGATTTGGTATCTACTCATAATGAAGTACTACTTCCAGCCCCTCCTCCACAGGATTAATTGCATAATTTAGTGGTCAGACACCCAGTGACATGTCAGAGATTGTTTTTCTGAGCCAAATGAAAACTAAGAAATACTTCTTTCTGTGCATCACATATCAAAGGACCAGGACAAGGAAGAGGAAGTAAATGATAGTATGTTCACAAACAAAAGTCCCAAATGCTTATTTTGTGGCTTTTAGGGGATGCTATGAGGACACTCAGGGTGGTGTAACCTTAGAGCATTTGAGAGATGACTCATAGCAGCCTTTTCCTAGCTCCATATGAATGTGAGCTGAGTCCAGGATTTATGAGGTGATACACAGTAACTTTGCTTTCTGCCAGCCCTGTCTTGGCCTTGGTTGCAAAGCCAAGGTTTTTTTGGCTTATGAAAAGGTTTTGCTTGCCTTTAGTGCTTACGTGCTGTGCTAGAGTATAGCAATAAACAGAGCTTGTCTGGTTTGCTGTGAAGAATTATGACAGTGTGAAGTGCTCAAAGATGAGATACTGTAGCCCAGATGCTCTTAAAAACAGAAGCAATGAAGTTGAGTTTACTATCTACAGGAATCAAGCTATAACAGTCCAGTCTGGAAATGTGGAACTGCAGAAAATCATTTAGGTGTCCCTGTGGACAAGATGAACATGTGAAGGTGATGTATCCTCTCAATAAAGAAGGCCAACTGCGTACTAGACTAAAAGTAAGGGCATGGAGAGCAGGTGGAGGGAAGTGATTATTTTCCTCTGTTTGGTGCTTGTGAGACTGCATACGAAATACTGTGTTCAGCTCTGGGCTCCCCAGTACAAGAAATACATAGATATACTGGAGTGAGTTCAGAGAAAAGCCGCTGGGATGCTAGGACAAATCATATACAAGGAGAGCCTGAGAGAGCTGGGATTGTTCAGCCTGAAGAAAAAAGAGGCTGTTGCTGTCCTAAACTGTCTGGTCGGTAGTTACAGGGAAGAGGAAGCCAAACTCTTCTCGTAGGTGCACAGTGACAGAACAAGAGTCATCAAAGAGAAGTTGCAATGAGGTAAACCCAATTCAATAGTAGAAAAAAATTTACCTTGAGGGTAGTCAGACGTTAAATACGAGACTGATTGTGTAATCTCCACCTTCAAAGATATTCAGAACTCAACAAGAGAACCTCAGCTAGGCAAATTTGATCTCATGAGAGCTTTTAAATCTGTGTTTATTCTGATTCTTATTTTGGAGCCTGCCAGAAATGGTAGAAAATTTTACTCATAGATTTTATTCAGCAAAAGGTTTGCCTTGAGTTTCAAAGGGGATCTTTCAAAGCAACCTGAGGTACTGATTGTGAAAGCTCATTCCTGTCTCAGTTACATGTAGCCTTTATTTATCAGAGTGCACTAGAGTGAAAAAATGTTCAGTCCCTATTGTTTGAGCCAGCAGCTCTGTCTCTCTCCAGACAGGTAAGAAAGAGAAAATGACTTTCCACCAATGAATGTATTAGAGAGGTCTGCTGTACATCTCAGTGTATACCTTCAAACTTCAGCTTTCACCAGAAACTAAGTAGGTTCACTTGTCCTTGTGTTGAAGCTGACATTTTATGCTAGAGTATCACCGAGCAATTGGACTTTATTGCTATGTTTTGCCCTAAAATTTCTGATAGTCTCTTCCATTAAGCAAGGTGAGAACATTCGTTAGTGCTTTGTTGGGGTTTTTTGGGGGGAGTGTTTTTTAGGTAATAAGGTATTAGGAGCACTTGAAAAAATTGTGGAGTTCTTGAAATCTATTTCCATTATGTGGATTAAAATATAGGGTTTGAATTAGAATATGTGGGTTATTTGTCCTTTTCAGGCAAGGACAGAAGAAAATCACACTTTCTGTGGGTTTATTCACCAAGAGGTGCATAATACACGTAGGGTGGTGATGAAAATTGTCATGTGAATTGATACTGTGCTTGAGCCCGTCTGAAGCTTCTCCTCCTGATTGCTGCTGCTTCTCAAGGAAAAGGAGAGCTTTTGTGCTGGTGCCACTTTTCGTGAAGATCCCAGTCTCAATGAAAAAGTACCCAGTTCTTGTCTTAAAGTAATGGATTTCTTGCATACAAAGTAAATGTGATACTTTTTAATGCTCACCTGAATAATAATCCATGTGATTTTGACAATAACAGGATTATTTAAATTGTTGTTTAAGGCTATAGAGATTAAATCATCTGAATTGTTTATTTTTTTACACCAGCAAAAATCAGGGCATGGATTTTTTTACCTAGTTATTTGCTTACATAATTTTCTGATGAGAGTCAAAGGTAGTGGTATTAGTGATAGAGATGAGAGTCATGTCTCCATCATTTGTACATGGGAGATCCAATAAAGATGAGGAAAACTAAATGTGAAAAGGGACAGAATTCATTAACTTATCTTAGCAGAATAGTTAAACTTGTTTTAGTAAACAAGTTATCACTCTGTGATCTGATGTAATGGACAATTTGTCTTGTAACCAAGATGATACTTTATTCTGTTTGTCCTTGTTTGTTTTGACAGAAAAAGAGAAGTTTTTTTATTAAAGGGGAAATTTTTGATTTGAGCTGTTTGGAGAACTGTAGAATTGTTATATATGTAAGTGTTCGTTGTTCTAGTGACTCCACCCTCCTATTGTATTTGTTTGTTTCCTTGCATGGTTTCACTAAGAGCCTGTTTTGTACTTGAGTGCTGCCTCTGTGCCCAGTTATGTGTCTGTGTAGCTAACAGATAACCCCTGCTTTAGCAAGAGACGGCAAAAAAAATTATATATATCTTGCTTTTGTTTTAGTATTTTCTACAATGTTTGTCAAACACATGTAGGAAGCTTTAGATCACAACTTCACAGTCTTAGGCCCAGTTCTATAACTCATCACTTACTTAAATTCATTTTTTTCTCAGTTGTTTGTTAATAATTCAGTTAAATTCTAAAAGTTTCATAATGTATAAAGGATTATATGCTTCAGTGGTATTCATACTATTTGCACTAGATAATTTTCATCAGCTATCTTAATCAGTTGTTGGGCACGATGACTTCACAGTGCTGCCTTTAAGTAGCTGAGAGTAGGCGTTATCAACGTTTCATGGTTTTTAGAGATATTTATCTGTTTTTTGCAGATTCTAAATTGGATCTTCATCCCTGCCCTTTAAACAGCAATGAGTATGTTAGATTAAAAGGAATAGAAATGTCACAATCTGTCTTCTTTATTCAGAATTCCCAAAAGTGAGTAGAAGCACAGGGAGTATAATGGTGAGAACAGTGTCTCTGAGTGTGCTCAGGTGCCATGGGTTAACTGGCCAACAGCTAAGCCCCCACCCAGCTGCTCACCCCACAGTGGCACAGAGGAGAGAACTGGAAGAGCAAAGGCTGGCAACCCCTGGACTGAGATGAAGCAGCAAAGCTGCTTCATGTGCAAGCAGAATAGCAAATAAGAATTATATTCACTATTTGTTGTTGGCACGATAAAGTCCATCTAATTCCTGAAAAGCAAGCACACATGATGGTTGGTTGGGAAAATGAAAGCCATGACCAAAACCCCCATCTTCCTCCTCCTTTCCCCGAGCTTTTATTGCAGAGCATAATGGCATTTTGTAGGAAATGTCCTTTTGGTCAGTTTGGGTCCACTGTCCCAACTGTGTCCCTTTCCAGCCTCATGTCACACCTCTGGCCTACTTGCTGAGGTGAGCAGAGTAGTGGAAAGAAAACCATGGTGCTGTGAAAGCACTGGTGTGTTTATAACACTGGTTTAATCACAAGTCCAAAATACACCGTGGTATGGGCTGTACTCAGGATTAACGCCATCCCAGCCAGACCCAGCACACCAGGGAAGGCAGCATTTATTCAGAGGAATAGATTACTTGCCCTCTTCCTGTAGTAAAGTTATTAGTGAAAAAAAATAGCAGGGTATATAGCTTATAAATATAATGTCTGCTAAAACTCTCCTTCTTTTTTTGCTTAGTATATGTTAGACTAAAAGAAGGAAACTGTACAAACTTATAGGTACTTACTAAAGTAATAATAAATTGATGGATTGTCTTGAGATCTGTGTTTGTGCCACCATTAAGGAACTTACAGCATTTTCAGCCTTGCTGTTTTTCACTTTTTACATCAAAATCAAGTTTAGTTGTCAATGTTTAATTAGTGTATTTTATAGATATACATTTCACATTCTGAATTGCCTTCAGATAGTTTCTTTTGTGATTATATCTTACACTGATTTGTACAGAATTTCTCAAAATAACAAATGAAGGTTAAAAAGAAAAAGAGAAACAATTGATTAATAAATGTTTTCCTTAAACTAACTCACTGAGGAACTTCTGGCTTTCTGTTAGCACTAGCACCAAAGGAGGAGAAGGGAGAAAATAATAGATCAAATGCTGTGCTTTGTGCATAAAGTTTTGTTCTTATTTGAACATCCACTTTATGGTAGAATGAATTTAGCTTGATTTTCAGGAGCAGGAAAGGTCAGGGATGTATATAGCTTTGACTTAGAGTGCTTTCTGAGATAACTGCACTGAAGGCCTGGCAGGAGTTTGCCATGCATGACTTCTGTTGATGAACAGTCACTTCCCATGCTTGTGAATATTTTGTCCTCTCAAAAATGAGGCCGAGTCTGATGTTTTTAGAAAGACCTGGAAAAAAAGTTGTCATCCTGGTGATGTAAAGGCCATAAGGCAGAGAATAGACTCTTAGAGTGTTCTTAGTCCCTCTCAGTTCCCACAAACACACTTTCCCATATCACTAAACCATTGTGCGGTTTCAGCTCTGAGTTTTGTCTGATTTTGTAGAATCAGGTATAGAAATCAAGGAGAGGCTACATCTGGTGCAATACTGTTGACTTCAGTGTTCATTTTTCTCCTGGTTTTCTTATTTGCTGAGTTTGTCTGCTGCAGTTTTCTGTTTCTGTGAAAAGGAAGTAATTTAAGACAATCCTGCCTCTGCAAGACTGTGACATGGAAACCTAAAACAACTAAAATGTCTTATTTTGCTAATAACAGTCCTTGATGGGTTCTAACAAAACCAGTGCAGGGTTTGTCCAACATCAACGTGCTAGCTTTGTAATAGTAGTGCAAATCCCTGAGATGGTGATGAAAACTAAAGCTATGCAAATGGTGGAACATAAAGGACACATTTCAGGTGGCCATGCATAACTGAGCCTTTGGTATTTGGGCAAAGAGTTGATTTGCATACTTGAATGTATTTTGCACCTTATTTGATCACTAACTAATCAGTGCATACAGATGGCAATCAGATTTCTGATCTGAATACACAAATAGTACCTTGTGAATTCAATCAAGGGCTGTGAAGCTGCAGATGGGGAGCCCTACTCAGTTGGAGTGAAAAGTTATTAATATATCTCCTATGATTATGAAAGTGGAGGAAACAGGGTTTTTCATTAGTACTTTGAAAGGACTTGCTAATTTATTCATATGTGGAAGATAGTTGAGAAAGTAAAAATTGGCTGTGGGCTGACTCCAGCTCCACTTCCCAATTTTTATTTTTAAACTTTATCTGCAAGAGTGCTATAACTGTTATCACTTACTGAGGAACAAGTGAATGGTATGAGTACTTTCAGTACTTTCAGAGTACTTTCAAAGATTTTTCCAATTCCTTTCTTTCACTTTGCTTAGGGAAAAGAAGAATTTCTGTGGATGCTATGTGAAGGTGCCCACATGGGTTTGCATATTTCAGACAAGATCACAGAGATTATAACACTGGAAATGATTCTTGCTTCCTATATGATGTAAGTTTTGCTAGCAGTTTAAGAATCTGTATGGATGAGTCTGAAATCTGAAGATTTCACTTGATGATTGCCTGTCTTTCTCCTAATTTTTAATTCTATGTTGATAGTTGGATGGGTAAATTGCAAATGAAAGATGCCCCTGCCCACAGCAAAGAAGTTAGATGGTCTTTAAAATGTTTTCAACTTAAGAAATTTTGTGATCTATTAGAACATCAAGCAACTTTCTATATTGTCTTGTAAAACATTGTATTTTGTATTTATGAAGCTTTGTATTTCAGCAGCTTCTGGGAGATACATTACCCAGCTTTACTTATCAGTCCTGCAAGTAGCATTCTTTAAGAAGTTGGTAAATGGGGAGCTTAAATACATTGTGACTTGTAGAGTTACTTTTTTTCCCAACCTTGTTGTTCAGTGGTCCATAGCCACTTCAGCCTTGAAGTTATTTTTTTCCGTGAATGTTGTCAGCTATAAAACTCAAGCTATTGACCTATCAACAGGCTTCTCCCTGAAAACAATTCGACTTCAGAGCCCTGTACTTTCAAGGAACTTGACTTCTAACTGGCTTGACCTTCCATTGACTCCCCAGCCTGCTTTTCACTGAACTGAAATTTCTGTAATGGTAACATCATTAGGAATGCAATTTCCTTTCCCTCTGAAATATTACCTACATTGGCAAAAGCCTTTGTGCAAGCATTTTCATCTGTGCAAAAAGCTGCTGTTTAGGAGAAAACACTGGTGTTGCTTCTTGCAATAGGGTGTTGATTAGATATGATTCAGTGATAAAATACCATGGTCCCTGCACTAAGTGAATCTACTGGCCTGTCTCTTGAAAGGTTTCAATCCAGTGTTGTAATCCAGCATTTTATTATTTGTGTATTTTACTGAAAGATGCAATTGATATGCAAGCTGTGTTTTTGTTATCTTTTATGTTGCAAACCAAGCTGCTGCTGATTTTTAACTGGAACTATTGTGTAGCTGTTTCATTACTAGTTTACTCAGCAGCAGCTTACAACAATATTATTTTAAATGTAAAAATTATAAGATAAACGAGTTTTATGTTTTGTTATTTAATTTACTTTCCTTTTAGATGGAGTAATCAAGTAGACTAAGGCAGCTTCTTAAAATAATGAGATTTTATTTTATTAGAGTAGACATTTGTTTTAAATGAATCATTAATCTTCTAGTTAAAGCACTGATTAAGAATATTCTCTGATTTGCATTCCTTTGTCTAAATTTGATTTAGGACAGAGGCTATTATAAAAGAGGTTGACAAACCTATTTATTATAAAAAATAATATCTCTAGTATCTTGTATATCCTTAGCTATTCATCATCTGTGCTGTTTTACTTATTGGACCTAAACTTTCAAGCTCTGAGACAAATTACTTTAATATTTTCACTTTCAATAACTCAAGAACTATGGGATTAGTCAAATTAATTTGAAGTAATCACTCTGCATCTTCAGAGGTGTCAGTGAGTACTTGGAACTCGGCCTTCTGGGCCTCTCCACAGGCCTTTCCTGCCCCTGTTAGCTTTGCTGTGGTGACCACATCTCCCCAGCCCAGGGAAGGGCAGACACACTCTGCAGTGCCTGTGCAGGGTTGGGTTTTGGGTGGGAGCTGCTGTGTGTGAATTGCTGCTGCCTGGCAGCACAGCCCAGCAGTGCAAGGACCTGCTTTTCCACAGCTGGGGAGCAGAAGGTTTGACATTCCGAGGTGTGAAACCTAAAAGATGTGGAATCACTGTGAAAAAATGAACTCTAGAAATAGAAATAGTTATAGAAAACTGTCTGTTAGATGATATATGAGTCTTTTTTTAATATATTTATTAGCACAGATTTTTATGCTCTTCTGTTTGAAATCCTTTTTGTCATTCAAGTTTAAGCATGTATGGAGTTTTTTAAGAAGTGGAGTGAGTCCCAATTGCACCAAAATAAGTTTGATGTGAGTGTCCTGTAATGGGCTGTGACTGGTTGCTGTTTCTACTCCGTCTGNGCACTAAGTGAATCTACTGGCCTGTCTCTTGAAAGGTTTCAATCCAGTGTTGTAATCCAGCATTTTATTATTTGTGTATTTTACTGAAAGATGCAATTGATATGCAAGCTGTGTTTTTGTTATCTTTTATGTTGCAAACCAAGCTGCTGCTGATTTTTAACTGGAACTATTGTGTAGCTGTTTCATTACTAGTTTACTCAGCAGCAGCTTACAACAATATTATTTTAAATGTAAAAATTATAAGATAAACGAGTTTTATGTTTTGTTATTTAATTTACTTTCCTTTTAGATGGAGTAATCAAGTAGACTAAGGCAGCTTCTTAAAATAATGAGATTTTATTTTATTAGAGTAGACATTTGTTTTAAATGAATCATTAATCTTCTAGTTAAAGCACTGATTAAGAATATTCTCTGATTTGCATTCCTTTGTCTAAATTTGATTTAGGACAGAGGCTATTATAAAAGAGGTTGACAAACCTATTTATTATAAAAAATAATATCTCTAGTATCTTGTATATCCTTAGCTATTCATCATCTGTGCTCTGTTTTACTTATTGGACCNGTGTGTGAATTGCTGCTGCCTGGCAGCACAGCCCAGCAGTGCAAGGACCTGCTTTTCCACAGCTGGGGAGCAGAAGGTTTGACATTCCGAGGTGTGAAACCTAAAAGATGTGGAATCACTGTGAAAAAATGAACTCTAGAAATAGAAATAGTTATAGAAAACTGTCTGTTAGATGATATATGAGTCTTTTTTTAATATATTTATTAGCACAGATTTTTATGCTCTTCTATTTGAAATCCTTTTTGTCATTCAAGTTTAAGCATGTATGGAGTTTTTTAAGAAGTGGAGTGAGTCCCAATTGCACCAAAATAAGTTTGATGTGAGTGTCCTGTAATGGGCTGTGACTGGTTGCTGTTTCTACTCCGTCTGTCTCTCATCTCTTTAATTGCAGGTAGGTACTCTTTGCATATTCAAGATCAAGGCTTCTATTTCTATGCAAGAGTGTATGACTTTCCATGTTTGCCCTTTTTCTTTCTCACTTGTTTCCTTACACTGTATTTTGCTCTTTGCTTGAAGAAAATGAAAAGTGTAACTAATCTGTTCTGTTAATTCAGAGGACAGGAACCCACCAGAAGTTTGCAATTTATCTCCCTTCCCCTCTCTCCACTTGCACAGACACGTTTCAGAACTGAAGCTTCTGTTTTCATAAGTTTTAGAAAAAATTTACTTCTCTTACCAAAAATTAAAAGCTCTAAATATAAAAAATGGTTCCCTTATGAAATCTCACAAAGATGCTGCAGGGAAAGCAAGAAGGTTTTAATGTGACTCTAAACATGTCTAATTTCTCCATTGCTGAGCAGCACATTGGTATGAAATATTTATTTTATCTCTTAAGTAGTTATCCGCTAGAATGGAAAACAAAAATCTTTGTGGTAGCATTTCAGATGCTAATTGTATTTCAGAAGTGTATCTCTTAAAACAGAGCTCTTGTTTAAGAGTCCTAAGTGTAACGTTTTGAAGTCTAAATGTAAACTAGGAGTTAATACCTGTAAATTAGGATTTTTTTTTTTAGTTTGTTATTACTCTGTTCCTTTTGTGACTTTGAAACTTTGCCTCAGGGTCAGATTAGAAAAGAGTGGTACATAGCCAGTTATAGGTTCCTGGAATTCCGTGTTTATAGGCAGAGTTACAAACATCACTTTGTAAAAGATTCTTATAAAAAGAATGTACCACTCTAATACTCCAGACCAAAGGAGGATATGGAAGTGATGTTTGTCTGAAAGAGAAAACATCTCCATCTCCTTCGTGCAAAGATGTGAACAGTAGTGCAAAATAAATCAAGAACTTTCAGGTGATGGTGCTCCATCTTCTCTCCTTCAGGAACACAGAGACCACTTAACAATGACTGCGGATATTCCATGCAGGAATTTAGAGCTGTAGGTTGGGTTTTCTTTCTTGGGATATTGACATATTGTCTCAATTGTCTCTTTTGCTAACTTGCATTGATAGACCTTTCATTGACACAAGTTCCACAGGTCTGTTTTAGTTCTGCAGGTGTGTGCTAGGCTGGGCTGTGCTTTGTTATACACCCAAGTCATGAGATCCCAAAAGCAGAAGAAATATGTTTTCAAGTCAAGTGGTCAATGAGTATTTCTAAGTTAATTTAATACTTCTTTTTAAGACTAGGCTATTTTGTGATAAAGGTAATACTATTAAGATTGGACATTATTTTTTATTTCATTAACTTTCAGAGCTATATTAAACCTGTAGAAGAACTGGGGCTCACCTTCCCTTGTGATGCCTTTCCTAGGAATTGTTCTCTCATAGTGGCTATGTCTGGGCTCCTTGTTTGAAACCGTACACTGAAGTGGGACATTTGTGTACCTTGGCTGTAGCTGAGGCTTTGGCTTGTGTACAAACTGCTGGTTATGATTGAACTTGTTGTTAAGTAATGTTTTTTGCTAAGTTTGTGTTGTCCTGCTTTTGCTGGTTCCCCCAGTGTTACAGTCCACGCTTAGAATGGGATACCTTTTGTTTGGTTCAGTGAGATTCTTTTGGAACTCTTCACTGTTGGTTTCATGTCAGGTAATTATCATTTCTGGTGCTTGAGTATGTTGTGTGGAAAGGCTTGATCTGGCACCATTAATTGGAGATGGAAGCTGTGTGCTTTAACTGCGAATCTAAGAACAGCCTGGAAGCACAAAAGTGAAAAGGAATAGGTTGATCATTCTCTGCATCCAATTGCACAGGGCTGCCATAACATATGTGGTGATTGGCTGTGTCAGGGCACACAGCGACAGTTCCTCAGAATTCATACGCATGGCAATGTGCCATTTATCCACTGCTGATGTGACAGCTCCTGCCCCCATAGCAGAGTGTTTGCTCTCCAGCCAGAAACTTGTCCTGGTAGCTTAGTCTTAGATTTCAGTTTGCAGCCTGCTCATCTTCAAAGATGGCAGTAAATTCTCTTGATGGAGTGCAGAGACTGTGTTCCAGAGGCCCAACTTCATCTAATCCCTCCCCAGCCTTTAGCCACCTAACTTTTCTTACTCTGGCTCAGACCTTCATGCCAATGCAACACATAGCCTTCAGAAATGATTGGTTTGTTGTGCTGTGCTGAAAGAATTCTTCTGCTTTAAAAGGAAAAAAAAAAAAAGAAGAAAAGAAAAAACCACAAATGGTATCCACCATTTTTAAATTGCAGGAAACATGGTTTAAAAATATCAGGACTTGGACTTTTTTATATGTACTATTTTCTGTGGTCACTTCTATAGACTCACTGGGAATAATTTCTGCCTACGGCCATGTTGTAATATAAAAACAAATCTTTCTGTAATAGTATCTTTACACTTTCCTCTAAAATAGTTATGAGCAGTATTTTTGTACTTTCCTACATTACGATGCATTGTGGATTTCTTCTAAGAGTGAGCTGTAGCAAAATATAGTTGTTTTTCAGATTTCAGGCAAGATAAAAAAGTTGGGAGCAGTGGTGGAAGCTTTTAAAATATTGCAGTGGGCATCTCAAATCTGGAAATGTGTTTGGAGGAAAAGGGAATAAAGCTAGGAAGAAAAGCAGGGAACTGGTACTGGTCAGTGTAAATCTTGATTGGGATGGGAGAAAAGGAACCTGGGGCAGCAGAGGGAGACAAGTTGAGATTTGAGTTTCAGTGTATTTGGTGTCACCAAGTATGACTGTCTCAGCACCTGTGAATAACAGTCTGCTTTTGGGAGGAAGGTGTGGGGGATTGTTGGTTTAGAACTACATTGGCAATGGTTCTCTGCAGGATAATACGTAAGGAAGGGATGAACAGTGGGATGAAAGACTAGCGAGCTGGATCCTGGTTTTTGATCCATAAAGGGAAGCTCCTAGGCTGAACCTGAAGAATGTAGGGTGACAAATGCCTTCCTGAGAATATAGGTAGAAGAACAAGAAATATCCCTTGAGCTGCCTGCAAAGCTTCTAATGTCTAGGTTTGAACTGTATGGGAAGGAGGTGGTCTCCTGCAGGACCTGGGGAGATAGCATTTTTCTGATGAATAAACACTGCCTTGATGGTCTCAACTGGAGTCTCAGATGCTTCTGCAGTCCTATCAAAACTATATTTTCTGATTGCCTGACTTCTTTTTCTAGGTAAATGTAAAAAATCTCTGTTGTCTGAGAAAAACTCAGAAGTTTTTACTAAAATGTGGGAGGTATTTCCATTTCTTGGGAAGTAATATTAAAGAGAAAAAATGATTCATTATCATGCTGGGCAATGTCTTACATAGACTAATATTGATTATTCTAAAAGTTATCCACAGTTCCTTATTTCGATTAGTATATTTGCTGGTAGATGTGATGGCAGAGAACATTTGCATTTGTTTGGAGTTTTGGAGTTCAAACATCCTAACTGCAATCTGCCAATTGGAGAGGCTTAACATATCACTTAAATATCATGTCTATTTTAATTACAGAGTCTCCCCAATTTACTCTGTAATTGTGAGAATATGGGACTATTTAGGATCTCTGTATTATCTCTGTTCCTTTAAACTCTCTTACCCAGCTGTTCATGCTGAAATGCTTATGCCTTTCAGGGTGATTTTTTTTCTTT
>WBNQ01034640.1:0-23614 GCA_013401375.1 Spizella passerina
ATCCCTGGGTATTCAAATCCCTGAGTACTCACAGCTCTGGGTACTGACAGCCTTGGGTATTCAGATCCCTGGACAATTAATTAATTAATTCCCTGGACACTGGCCAGATTTTGGGGCGGAAATTCTGAATTTTGGCATGGAAGGGGTGGATTTTGGGATGGAAGGATGGGATTTCAGGAGTGCCGGGAATGCTGAGGTGTGTCCCCCTGTCCCCTGTCCCCCTGCCCCCGTGTCCCCAGCACTTTGCCCTGCTCCTCAAGTACGTGATCCAGGTGGCCATTCCCGACATTCCTGCCTGGGTGGCCGAGGAGATGGCCAAGCTGGAGTACCAGCGCCGCGAGGCCTTCAAGGTGGGTCCTGCCGGGGTGGCATCCCCAAGGTGTCCCCAAAGTGTCCCCAGCACCACTGGGCTCCCAGAGGTGTCCCCATGGCCGGTGGCCTCCCCAAAATGCCCCTGTGACCTCCCTGAGGTGTCCCCAAGTCCAGTGTCCCCTGAATGTGCCCCTCAATGTGTCCCTGATGTCCCCTAGCTGTGTCCCCTGTTGTGTCCCCATGCCTGGTGACCTCCTCGATGTCCCCACGCCCACTGTCCCCTCCATGTCCTGGTGCCCCCTCGCTGTCCCGGTGTCCCCTCGATGTCCCCTGTCGCTGTCCCCAGAAGCACGAGCGGCAGGCCCAGCACCATTTCCAGCAGCAGCAGCGCCGCAAGCGCGAGGAGGAGGAGCGGCAGCGCCACGCCGAGCTCCAGGCGCGCCGCGACCGCGACCCCGCCCGCGACGAGGTCGCCAAGGCCGGGGACACCGGGCAGGACCCGGCGCACGACAAGGGCCAGGCCAAGGGGAAAAGCTCCGGCGGCTCCTCCGCGCACGGCCCCGACAAACCCAAGCGGCCCAGCTCGCTGCTGGCCACCAACAACGTGATGAAGCTGAAGCAGATCATCCCCCTGCAGGGCAAGTTCCTGTCCGGGGGCACCGGCGCGGCTGGCACCGCCACCGCCAGGTCGCCGCAGTCGCCCACGGGCAGCGAGAACAAATTGCCGGGGTTCCTGAGCTTCAAATTCCTCAAATCGCCCGAGACTAAGCGGGACGCGGGCACCGAGAAGGTGCAGTCGCCCACCAAGCCCTTCAACCCCGGCAAGCTCTTTAATTTCGGCAAGTCCGAAGGGCTCGGTGCCAACGGGGGCGCAGCCGGAGCGTCCCCGCAGCCCCGCGCGGGGCCCTCGGCGGACGCGGGGCCCGGGAAGTCGCATCTCAACGAGGAAGGGGCGCGGGAGGAAGCGGAGAACCGGGCCGAGGAGGAGGGAGGCGGTGCCCGGCTCTGACCGGGGGCTCCGGGGGTTCCGGGGGGTCGGGAGGAGCCAGGCGGGGGAGGAGGGCGGCAGTGCCCGGCTCTGAGCGGGGCTCCGAGCGCACGGGCAACCGGAGAAGCGGGCGGAGGAGGAGGAGGGCGGCGGTGCCCGGTTCTGAGCGGGGCTCCGGCGGTTCCGGCGGTTCCGGGAGCCGCCCGGTCCCTGCTGCGCGCGGCCGTGGCCGTCGGGAGCCTCTCGCCGCCGCTCGCCCGCGGGGCCGGCCCGGGGGCCGCCAGCGCCGCGCTCCGCTCCGGTGCTCTGTGCTGTGTGTCCCCCCCGTGTCCCCCCGGTCCCCTGGGCTGTGTCCCCCCGTGTCCCCCCGGTCCCTCGGGCTGTGCCCCCCCGGGTCCCCCCGGCCCCGCCGCGCGGAGCCGCCGCCACCGCCCCGGGAGCCGCAGGGGGACGGCGGGGGAGGCCTGAGAGCGGCGGCGCGGCGGAATCCCGGGACCGGGGGCACGGCGCGACTTATCCCGGTGCGGCCGGAACATCCCGGTACCGGGAGCACGGCGCGACTTATCCCGGTGCGGCCGGAACATCCCGGCGCGGCTGGAGCATCCTGAAACTTCCTAGGCTCACCGGGGGCAGTGATCTCGGCTTCCATGGGAACCGGGAGCAGTGATCCCGGTTTTTGGAGCATCCCAAACTCTCCCACTCCGCTTCCTCCAGAGACGCAGCGCTCCAGCCTTTGGATCCCCGGGAGCCACATCCCGCTCCTGGAATTCCCGGGATCCCCGGGACGAGCCCGATTCAGCCATGCCTCAGCCCTGCTCCGCCCGCGCTCCCCGCCTGGATCCCGGATCCCAATCGCGGATCCCAATCCCAAATCCCGGATATCCTTCCCGGGAGTTTTCCAGCCGGGAATGGGGCGCATTTCCCGGGAATACCGTGCATGGGCAGCGTTTCTTGCACTAAATCCCAACCCCGATCCCGCCGCCGGTGCCGCTTCTCCCAGATCCCAAACCCCAGCGGGACATTCCCGGCTCCAGCTCCGAATTCCCTGGAATTCTGTCGCAATAAAGGGCGGGACAAGGAGGGGACGCGGGGAGGGACAATGGGGGAGGGGGGGGGAGCCGCTTCGCTGCTGCCGCGGGAAGGAATTCCTGGATTTCCCAGATTCCCGGGATTCCCTGGATTCCCTGGATAGGCTTTTCCAGCGGGATCCATGCTGGGAATGCGCTCCCTCCTTTCCCTGCTTCGCTTCGCGGGGTTGGTGGCACTTGAGGACATCCATTCCCAAAGGGAAAAATTTGGGAAAAGAGGGAAAAGCTGGGAAAAGGGGGGGAGGGCGGAAAGTGGTCCCAAGCCCCCTCCTGTTCCCTCTTCCCAAAAATCAGGTTGGAATTTTTTTCGGGTTTTTTTCCCCTCTCCTCTTTCGAAGAATCCATGGAATTTTGGGGTTTGGGGTTTTTTTTTGGGATTCCAAATCGAAGCCATTTTCCAGAGCAATAAGTGCAAGAAAATCCGGGATTCCCAAAGGGAAAAGCTCCGTGTTCCCACTCTGGGGTGGGAAAAATCCCGGTGGGATCAGGGATGGAGACTGGGAAAGAATATTTGGGAATTGGGGATGGAAACTGGGATTAAGGATGGAGTTTGGGAATGGGGGTGGAGATTTGGGAATTGGAGATGGAATTTTGGATTGGGGATGGAGATTTGTGATTGGGGATGGGGATTTTGGGATCTGGGAACAGGGAAGGAGATTTGGGAATTTGGGAAGGAGATTTGGGAACGTGGATGCAGGAGGATCCCAAACCCCCCACCTGCTCTGGCCTGGAATATCCCTGGAGAGGATCCTGGGGCAAATCCCAGGAAAAGGGAGCCCGGGAACGTTGGGAATTGCAAGAAAACGAGACCCCAGAATTCCAGGAGGCTCTGGCTCCTCCTCCCTCCCTCATCCCACGGGATTGTCCCAAAAATCCCCGGGAATGGCTTTGATCCCATTTCCCTCTGGAGTGGAGAATTCCCAGAGGAAAAGCCCCAAATCTGGGGAATTTTCATCCCTTTCCCAAAAAACCAACAAAAAAATCTCTGGAATTTCGGAGGAGGAAAAAATTCGGGAATGGTTTTTCCTTTTTTTCCTTGGAGTGCGAATTCCATGGGAATTCCAGTAAAGGAAGAAAAGGGAGGGGGGAGGGGGGGTTTAATTTATTTATTTTTAATTTATTTTTGTAAAATCTGCAATAAAAAAGAAATTTATTTCGACAGTTCATTTGCATCTCATTTGCATTTTTGAAAATTTGAGTTAGGCTCCAGGATCCAGAGCAGCATTCCCAACCTCTGGAAAATGGGATCCAAATATTCCCAGAAGCCAGGGAAGGAAAGGATGGAAAAATCCGATTAAATCCTTGAAATCCCATCAATTTCTTGTTGATAAAAATGTGGAATTGTTGGAAATTACTGGAAAAAGAATTCTGGTGGATATCTGGGATTTTAGCAGGAATTTTGGGAAAATCCAGGTTTTTCCAGCTCTGTAATACCAGATTTTTGGTGGAAATGGAAGAATTTGAAGGGAAAATCCTGGAGCTGGGAATGACAGAGCTTCCTAGGGTTTGGGAATGGACAAAATTGGGTGGAAAAATGCCAAAAAATTCAGGATTGGGCTCTGGGAATTCCAAGCCCTGGAGGTGTCTGGGGAGGGAATCCTGGGATTTGGGAGCAGGACACAGAAAATCCCGGGATGAGGAGGAAGAGGTGGGAACCGGGCAAAAAACGCCAGAAGAATGGTGGAGTTTGGAAATTCCAGGTGGGAAGGCACCAGGAAGTGGCAGGAGGGGAATTTTCCAGAATATTTCCTGAATGGGATCAAGGGAAGGGGGAGACAGAGCTCCAGGAAATCCAGGAAAAGCTGGGAATGAGCTGGAGGGGGAACGGGGACCCCAAATCCACGGATCCCAAATCCCGAACGGGCCCCGGAGCCTCCGGCGATCCCAAACCCGCCCAGCTCCGGCCAATCCCGACCTTTCCCCCCAGAATTTCCCACCCATTTTTCCCGGGACAAATCCCCACTCCCCAGGCTCCCACCCCCCTTTCCCAGGGGGAAGAAAAGTGGGAATTCCAGCAGGAAGTGCCAACTCTTTAATGGAACAACATTCCCGAGCCTCGGGAACCCCGGGATCCGCCCTCCTCTCCTGGAACCCCCGGAATTCCTCCCGCAGATTCCTCAAATCCGGCTCCTCCCGGAGTTCTCCAGCTGGAAATTCCAAACCAAACCAAAATCCCGGGAATTCCGCTTGTCCTTCCCCTCCCCCCACCCCCCCAACACTGCATTCCAGGAATTCCAAAGTCGCTTCCATAAAAAAACCAACCAACAAACCAAAACAAAACAAAACAAAAAAATTGGGAAAAACGGAGGCAGAGCCAAAGTTCTGGATTGAATTCCAGTCCCAAATTCCGGCAATTCCGACCGGAGCCGTGTCCTGCTCCTCCCGAGCTTCTGGAGGAGTTTTGGCCCTTCCCAGCCCGGAATTCCGAGGGTGGATCCGGGATTTTCCAGGAAAAGGGGCGGCAGGAACCCTCCCAGAGTCAGAGCTGGGAACTGATTCTGGAAATCTCCTGGAAAAATCCCTGTGGGTTTCCCAGCCAGGGGAGGGAGAAAGGCCCCGAATTCCGGGATTCCTGCGGGAATCAGCTCCTCATGGAAAAGCAGCTGGAATTTTGGGATCATCCAGTCCTTTCCCGAAGTTCTCCATGGATCCTGAGGCTCTGGATGGTCCTGGAAAGGCGGCTGGGAATTGTCTCAATCCCGAGGATTTGGGGAGCATGGGATGGGCTCTGCATTCCTGAATTCCAGCCTGGATTCTTCCATCCTGGATTCCTGAATTCCATCCTGGATTCTTCCAGCCCAGATCCTGAACTCCAGCTTGGACTCCTGAATTCCAGCCCAGATCCCAAATTCCATCCTGGATTCCCACATTTCTAGCCTGGATTTTGGAATTCCAGCCTGGATTCCCAGAATTCCAGCCTGGATTCTTCCAACTCAGATAGCAAATTCCAGCCCAGATCCCAGATTCCATCCTGGATTCCTGGAATTCCAGCCAGGATTCTCCCAGATCTGGGGCCGCTCCCAGTCCTGGGAATTCCGAGTGATCCCTTGGACAGGATCTGGCGATTCCCAGGAGAAAATCGGGATTTAAGGATCCATGCTCCCGGCTTTTCCAGAGGGTGGGGAAAAAAATTCCGTGGATCCAGCCCCAAAAAAATCCCGGGGTCCAAATTCCCAGGGATCGGCTCCAGCCATGATCGGAGCCTGGGAAAGGGTTGGGAATTTTCTGGAAAAATGGGAAAGGCCTCACAGTTGTGGTTGGGTTGGGAATATCCAAAGGATTCCTGGGAATTTCTCCAGGGGGACGTGAAGGGAAAAAAAACCTGGAATTTTACAGGGAGGGGATGTGGGGAATCCTGGGGAAGGGGGATTTTTGGGAAGGGAGGAGATCCCAGAAAAAGTGGGGTTTTGGGGATGAGGAATTCTGGGGTATCACAGGGAGTGGATCCCAAGAATCCCAAAAAAAGTGGAATTTTGGGGGAAAAAAAAAAGGGGGGGGAGTTGTCCTGGAATTTCACAAGGAGCAGATCTGAGGAATCCCAGGAAAAAGGGAATCTTGGGAAGGGAATAAATCCCAGGAAATGGGGATTTTTGGAAATGAGCTCTCGTGGGAGATCTCAGGAGCAAAAGCCAGGAATCTCAGGAAAAGGGGGAATTTTGGGGAATTAGTAATTCTGTGATTTCCCAGGGAACAGCACCCAGGAACCCCAGGAAAAAGGGGAATTTTGGGGAATTAGGAATTCTGGGATACCCCAAAAAAACCAGGAATTTTGGGAATTAGGGCCCCTAAGGACGAATAATTCTCCCTCTCCATAAAAACCCCATAAATACAAACCAAAAACCAGGCACGAGGCAAATCCCAAATAAATAGGGCGGATCCTGGGAATTCCCAGCGGGTCAGGGGAGGGGTGTGGGAGGTGACAAAAAGCAGGAAGAGCCTTGGGAATTCCCAGCTCCGGGGTGTTTTAAGTGTCCTCGGTCATGTCCTGGCTGCCGGTCCGGGCGATTTTGCGCGGCGGGGCCGAGTTCTCGCCCTCGAGCTCGCCCTGCTCCTGCTCGCGCTTCTTGGCCGCATTCTGCAACAGCGCCGGGCGTCAGGGGGCAATTCCGGGGGTTCGGGGGATTCCGGGGGGGTCAGGGGAACTTTAGGGGTTCCAGGGGGTTCTAATGGATTTTAGGGGATTCCATGGGGATTCCAGAGGAATTTTAGGGGTTTCCAGGGAATTCCAAGGCCAATTCCCAGGGAATTACAGGGCAGACTCCCAGCATGGGGATCCCCAGTGTTCCCACATGCTGGGATTCCCAAATCCCCATATTCCCAAATCCCAACATTCCCACTCCCGAGTATTCCCATTCTCAACATTCCCACATCCCATAATTTCCAAACCAAACCATTCCCAATCCCAAATTCCCAGAAAAATTGGGAAATTTGGATCGCAAATGTCACCTTTTTGTCCCACTGCTGGTGGAGGTAGCGCAGGAGGATGTTTGTCTTCTCTGTCACAATAACTGCGAATAATTCCAAGGAAGAACAGGGGAAAAAAATTCAGGTTTTAGGAGGATTTCAATGCATAAGGGGGGAGGAAAAATTGGGAATTGTTGGAGGGGAAACTGGGGATAAAGAAGGGGAAAAATGGGAATAAATAAAGGAGAAAATAGGAGTAATTAAAGGGGGAATTGAGAATTAAAAGGGGAAGAAAATAGGAGTAATTAAAGGGGGAATTGAGAATTAAAAGGGGAAATATTGAGAATAAATAAAGGCAAAACTGGAATTAAAAGGGGGAAAATGGGAATTAAAAGAGGGAATACTGGGAATTAAAAAGGGAATATTGGGAATTAAGAGGGGGAAGCTGGGAATGAAGAGAGGGAATATTGGGAATAAAGAGGGGGAGCTGGGACGGTGAGATGTCCCTGGTGGAGCCGATAAAAATCGGGATTTTCCCAGCAGGACTCACTCTGTTCCGAGGGGAATTCTCTGGTGGGCAAATACACCGAGGGCCGGCGGTTCTGGAACGGGAATGAGAGAGACTCAGGGAGGGGATGGAAATGGGGGATTTGGGAATTCCGGGATTGGGGAACGCTGGGATGGGGAATTCTGGGATTTGGGAATTCAAGGATGGGGAATACCAGGTCTGGGGAACGCTGGGATAGGGGAATTCTGGGATTGGAGAACTCTGGGATATGGGAATGCCGGGATTCAGGAATTCCAGGATTTGAGAATACTGGGTTGGGGAGTTCCAGGATTTGGGAATTCCGTGACTGGAGAATTCCGGGATTGGGGAACTCTGGTACTGGGGAACTCCAGGATTAGGGAATTCCAGGATTAAGGAATGGGGCCCCGAAGCACTCACGGAAGCCTTGCAGACGGAATCCGCATGGAACCTGCTGAAGTTGCTCTTGTTGTACACCGGGAGCCCCTTCAGGAAATCTGCCTGGGGAGCCACAATTCCCAAAAATCCCTCAGGGAATGGGCAAGGACAGCCCAGGGAACCCCAGGGATTGGTGTCTGTCCAACCGACCCCAAACTCCAGGGCCTGAGGGGAAATTCCGGGGATTTGGGCAGCTCCAAACTTTCCTTCCCCAGATAAAATTCCCAGGGTGATCCCAAGGCTGTGACGCTTAAGACCCCCACAAAACAAATGGTTCAACCCAACTTTAGGGTGATCCCTAACCCCCCCTCCCCCGATAAAACAAATGGTTCTGCCCAACTTTAAGTTACCCTTCACCCAAAATAAATGGTTCGGCCCTCCCTTAGGGTGCCCCCCACCCATATTGGGGTGCTCCAACCTCACTCCGAGCCCAAACCCCACCCTAGGACTCCCCAAATCCCCCAAACACCGGCCTGGGGTTCCCCTCACTCCAAACCCCGCCCTGGGGCTCCCCAAATCCCCCGCATCCCGTCCGGGGCTCCCCTCAACGCCACCCCTGAGAGCGGGAACCCCTCACACCCCCTCAGCCCCGCCACCTCCGCCCAGACCACGGCGGGCGCGGGCCCTACAGGCCGGAAGCGGCCGCGGCGCCGTCGCTGCGGTACCGGGAAGGCCGCGGGCGGCGCGGCGGGGCCCGGGAGCCGCGGCCGGGCCGCCGAGGCCGGCGCGGGGCCGCCATTGCGGCGGGGGGCTCACGTACCATCTTCGCCGCCACCAGCCGGGAGGAGCCGCCCCGGCCCGCCCACTGTCATGGCCGCCCGCCTCACGAGCGCCGATTGGTCCGCGCCCCGGAACACTGCGTTTCTATTGGGCGCTGCGCCCGTCAATCATCGACGAGAGGGTTGGGTTGAGGCCGGAAGTGCCCGCGCGGAAAGGCGGGGCGGGTGCAGTGCGGGAGGACCCGGATGGAGCGCGGCGCGGCGCGCGCTGGGAGCTGTAGTTTGAGCGACGAGTCCGCTCCTCAATCAAGGGGCGGCTCATTAAGTGCCGGCTCATTAGCGGCGCGGGAAAAAGAGGAGAATTCCTTCCCTATATCCCATCCCAGAGGTGATGCTGTGTGGAGAGTTTTTAGAGAAAAAGGCCACGAAGGCCTGAAAATGAGAGAAAAGTAAAAAGCAGTTCCCAAAGCAGTTCCCAGCCTGAGTTCAGTAAACAACTGGATTTTCTCAGTATCACCTTGTTCAACAATAAAGTTCTCAGGCAGCTTTCCCATAACACCATGTCTGGGAAAGATAGCAACCTGAGAACAGCTGCAGAAGTTTTGGGAACTTTCGCATACTCACAGTGGGAAAAACTGAGTTGTTTATTGTAAACAATAATGGGAACTGCGAAACAACAGGAATGGTCAGAGTTTCTTTGTTAGCCTATCCTGAGCTGGAATTTTGCATATGCATGAGGCTTCTAACGCTGTTATTTAAGGTGTATGTTCGATCAATAAACTGAGTTCTACGCATTATAGGATGGTCGTTCTCCCCTCATTCTCCAACAATGCTGGAATCAAGAGCCCAGAGGATGGGGCAGAGGCGCTGCTGAGTGAAGAAAACCTGAATTCCACCCCTAATTCCGCACCCCCAACTTTCCCAAATATCTCCCCTGGTACGGCCAGATTCCCCCTCCTCGTGAAATTCCCCACCCTAATTAATGCAGGAGACACGCTGGGATTTCAGCACACTTCGCATTCCCACGTTTATAAACAAACAAAATTTTAAAAACTTGGAATAAACACACGCAAAACGTGAGGATAATTTAACAACCGATGGAACAGCCGCGCCCCAAACTCCTCAGAGGCACGGTGTGACAGGGTCAGCAGGGCTGGGCACTTCCTCTAGGGCCCGGCGGGGTCATCCCGAATTCCTAGAGAAGAATTCCCGAAGAATTCCGGGGTTCCCTCAGTGGCTCAGGGATTTCCTGCCCTTCAGCATCCGCCGCAGGATCACGGCGACCCCGCTGGGAGTGCTGATCCGTTTGATCCAGCCGTGAGTCTTCTTCCGCTTCCAGTTGTTGGGCTGGTACTCGTTCCCCCGGGATTTTCCACGGATTTGTCGGAAATTCCATGCTGGGGCCGGGACGCGGCAGAGAACGGCGGCGTTGGAAGTCCCGCGAAGAGGCTCCAGAGCGTTTGGGAGCAGCGGGAAAGGAAAACCTCGCAGCAGGGAAAAGCTTGGGGGAAATTAAAGCAGAAAAAGGAGTGAGGAGAAGGAAATAAAGGATAATTTTAGAATTTTAAAGTTGAGATTTCCCCTCCCAGTACCTGCAGCCCCCGGCCCGCGCCCACACCGGGCCCAGCACCGCCATTTTGCTCCGCCCGCCAACAACGCCGCTTCCCATTGGCTCCGTCCTCCAGCCAATCACAGCCGACGCTGCGCCGCAAGGACTGATGGTGGTTGTAGTCCTCTCGAGGGTCGTGAGGAGTTACCATGGCAACGGCGCCACTGCGGCTTTGTCGCCTCGGGGGCTGTCGGTTGTCCCCCAGGATGTCGTCACGATAGGGCCACGAAGCCACTCCCAGTGCCTGAAAGGGCTCCATGAGAGCTGGAGAGGGACCTGGGACAAGGGATGGAGGGACAGGAGCTAGGGAGTGGATTTGGGATGGGAAAAGGGAGATTTGGAGGGTGGGGGATTTTGGGAAGGAGTTCCCAGAGCAGCTGAGCTGCTCCAGCCCTGGAATGTCCAAGAAAAGGTGGAATCAACTTGGGATGGTCCAAGATGGGACTGGGTGGGATTTCAGGTCCTTCCAAGCCAGATAACTTCAGGATTTTCCTTTTTGTGATCAATCCCAGCCCAAGAGCAGGAGCAGCTCCAGGATTTTTCCCTCCTGGTTTTTGTGGCCCAGTAGGAATGAGGGGATGTGGCTCAACCCTCCCCGAGCCCAAAATCTGGGAAAATAAACGCAAAACTTAGCCCTGCTTTGGTGTTTAGCCTCCTGGGGGTGGCACTGCCACACGCCTGGCACTGCCACACGTGTGACACCTTGGTGACACTGATGGGTTTGGGACACTGCCATATTCATGGCACTACCACACATGTGGCACTGCCACCCTCATGGCACTGCCCATGGCACTGCCACACTCGCCCCCTTTGCCATCCCAAAAAGCACCACAGTGTCACCACCCCATCCCAAATGCCACCTCTGTCCCTGTCCCCTCCTGTCCCTGTGCCCATCCACGTCCCTGTCCTGTCCCCTCTGTCCCCATCCCTGTCCCCGCTGTCGCTGTCCATCAGCCGCGGTCCCGCCCCTCCGGAGCTCTTCGGGCTTTGCCTTTTCCATGGCGACCGCTCCAAGGACGAGCCCGGAGCGCCCCCGGAGCGGGCACGGGCGGCACTCGGGGCCGTTTGGGCAATTTGGGGCGTTTTGGGGAATTTTCGGGGGGGGCTGAAGGAATTCACTCCCTCCCGCCCCCCCAAAAACGCCGGGAAAAAAAAAAATCGGGATTTTCACCGCCCTGCTCCACCTCCCCACCGGGAATTCTGCGGAATTCCAGGATTTGCACGGGGAACTCGGCGCAGTTCCAAGATTTGCCCCGGGAATTTTGCCGGATTCCAGGATTTGCAGCGGGAATCCTGCGCAATTCCAGGATTTTTCCCTCCTCCCGCATCCCCGGAGCCCCTGGGCCATCGATGAGGTGAGCGGCGCTTTTTCCCCCTGCGGGGCTGCGGGAATGTCCTGGCGCCCGAGGCGCTGCTGGCGGGGGGGGGTGACCCAAAAATGCGGGAATTTTTCCCGTCGGGAAAACAAAATCTGGGATGCGAGGGGGGTTGGGATGTTGTGGGGCAGAGAGGAGCAGGGAAAACCCGGATTTGTGCAGGTGCGCCAGGGAGGGGGGGAAGGAGGGGAATTATCTTGGAAAACCAACTCGGGGAAAAGCTTCCTCCATTCCTTCCTTCCTTCATTCCCTCCTTCCTTCATTCCTTTTTTCCTCCCCTCGTGATGCAACGGCGGGGATGGATTGCTGGGGGGGAGGGGGGTCCGATCCCGCTGGAATTTCTGCCGGAATTTTGGGAAAACCTGTCCGAGGTGAAGGGAGAGGCTGGGCTGGTTCCAGTGCTGGTTCCAGTGCCTGATCCCAAACCCTGATTCCAGACCCTGATCCCAAATCCTGATCCCAACCCCAGATCCCAAGCCCTGACCCCAAATCCTGATCCCAAAGGCTCCTGATTCCAAATCCTGATTCCAAATCCTGCTCCCGAGTGCCCTGTGCCATTCCTGTGTCCCCCGTGCCAGCCCCGGTGCCAGGATCCCAAGGCCAGATCCCGAGGCAGGATCTCAGCAGCACAATCCCAGTGGCACTATCCCTTGGCTGGATCCCTTTGGCAGGATCCCAAGGATGGATTTCTCTTGCTCCAGGATCCCTCTGCCAGATCCTGCCATTCCTGCCTCGTTTCCATTCCCAGCCTTACATAAGAGGCATTGGATTCTCAAAATCGTGAATTCCCGAAATCCCAAATTTCCAGATTCTCAAAATCCTGGCTTCCCAATTTCTCAAAATCCCGGATTCCCAAAATCCCAAATTCCTGAATTCCCAGATTCCCAAAATCCCATATTCCCAGATTTCTGATTTCCCAGATTCCCAATTTCCCAGATTCCCAAATCCCATATTCCCACATTTCTGATTTCCCAGATTCCCAGATTCCCCGATTCCCGGATTCCCACATTTCTGATTTCCCAGATTCCCAAATTCCCGGATTCCCACATTTCTGATTTCCCAGATTCCCAGATTCCCCGATTCCCGGATTCCCACATTTCTGATTTCCCAGATTCCCAAATTCCCGGATTCCCACATTTCTGATTTCCCAGATTCCCAGATTCCCCGATTCCCGGATTCCCACATTTCTGATTTCCCAGATTCCCAAATTCCCGGATTCCCACATTTCTGATTTCCCAGATTCCCAGATTCCCCGATTCCCGGATTCCCACATTCCTGATTTCCCAGATTCCCGGGATCCCTCGGGCAGCCGGAGTGGGGCTGGGAAGGAGCCGGGTCGGGATAATTCTCACCCCATCCCGTTTCCATGGCAACGGGCACCATTCCCGCCTTCCCGCATCCATCGGGATCCAGTTCCAGCCTTTCCCCCCTGGATGCTCCGGCACCGAGCGCAGGGGAGGTGGGAAACAGGAGATGGGGATCCGGGAATCTGGGATCAGGGATCCGGGAATCTGGGATCAGGGATATGGGGATTCAGGAATCCAGGAATCTAGGGAACTGGGATCCCACAGGAATGGGAACTGGGATCCCTATCCCACTAGAATGGGATCAGGATCCTGCAGGAATGGGAACTGGGATCCCACTGTAACAGGATCCTGATCCTGCACCAATGGGAACTGGGATCCTGCAGGAATGAGATCTGGGATCCCGATCCCACAGGAATAGGAACTGGGATTGTGCAGGAATGGGAACTGGGACCCCGCAGGAATGGGATCAGGATCCCACAGGAATGGGATCTGGGATCAGGACCCCGCAGGATCAGCGCTCGGATCCCGCTCTCTCCTCCCGCTACCATAATTCACCGTGTTCGTTTTCCCTCTGCCATAATTAACCCATTCCCAACCTCCGTGCCCCCATTCCCACCAGCTTTTCCCTGAATATTCCCAAAATCCCAAGATTTCAACTCCAGCAACGAGCTTTGGGAACAGCCTGGATAATCTCACACCCCACATTCCTTAGTTTATTTTGTGGAGAGATTTTAATTAAATTTTAATTCCCACCTCAGATGCTGGTTCCGACCACAGCCATGTTTATATTTAATGGGATAAATATTTCAATTTTATGGGATAAATATTTATCTTTGTGGGATAAATAATGAATTCCCAGGGCTGGAACTTCCCTGTGCTCCACATTTATTGGGAAAAGGGAATTTTCTCTTCCAAACAGGCTTTTTTCCCCCCAGGTTTTTTCTTTCAGGCAGAATAAATCCCTTTTCCAAGGGCTTGATGGGAACTTCAGGGCTTGGGGACAGGGATGTCACCCAGAAAAAAGCAGGATAGGGAATCGTCCATGTTTCCATGTTTTTCCCTGGTTTTCCATATTTTTCTGTGCTTTCCCATGGTCTTCCTTGTTTTCCCATGTTTTCCCATGTTTTTCCACATTTCCGCAGGCATCACCATGCTGACCAGCATCACCAACGTCTTCCTCTGCTGGAATTAGGGCTGAATCCCATTTTTCCCCATTTTTCCCCCATTTCCTCACAATTTCCCCATTTTCCCAGGCATCACCATGCTGACCAGCATCACCGACGGCTTCCTCTGCTGCCTGCTGGGCAAGACCCCCAACGCCGTGGGGCCCCTGGACAGCGTTGAGTCCAGCGACGGCTTCACCTTCCTGGAGGTGAAGCCCGGCCGGATCCTGCGCGTCCACCACAGCGCTCCCGAGCGCCCGGGGCCCCCGGAACTCCCGGGATCGTCCCCCGAGCGCGGCGCCGTGCGCTGCCAGCGCCGCATCACACTCTACCGCAACGGGCAGCTGCTGATCGAGAACCTGGGCGAGGCCTCGCGCGCCGAGAGCGCCCGCAGCCCGCGGCGGTGCCCGCCGTGCCCGGTGCCCGAGGCCAACGGCGAGCCGGGAGCGCCGGAGCCCGCCGGGGCCTCCGCCAAGCGCCGCAAGCGCAAGCCCAAGAGGGTGGTGACGGTGGACTGCAAGAAGCGCATCACCAGCTGCAAGGGCACGCACGGGGACGTGGTGCTGTTCTTCATCCACGGCGTCGGAGGCTCTTTGGACATCTGGAAGGAGCAGCTGGAGTTCTTCTCCAAGCTGGGCTACGAGGTGGTGGCGCCAGACTTGGCGGGGCACGGCTGCAGCTCGGCGCCGCCCGTGGCTGCCGCCTACACCTTCTACGCGCTGGCCGAGGACATGAGGGCCGTGTTCAAGCGCTACGCCAAGAAAAGGAACATCCTCATCGGGCACTCCTACGGGTAAGGGGCTGGGAGCATCCTGGAAAATGGGAATGGTCACAAGCCCTTCGTTTTAGGAGTTTGGGGTTCCCATTCTTTTTATCCCATTTTTTTCCTGTTTAACCCATTTTTATCCCATTTTTATCCTCTTTCTCCCCTGATTCAGAGCTCCTGAGTGTCCTTGGGGCAGGCACCATCTCGGTGTCCAGCTAATCCCGAGAGGGAAGTGCAAGGGCAGGGGCTATAATTAGGATAAACCAGGATTAGGGCTCCTGATTAGGTGCAGACTAACGAAGGAGACGGAGCCCTGCCACGCTGGCACCATGTCCCCATGTCCCCTCAGGGTGTCCTTCTGCACGTTCCTGGCACACGAGTACCCCGAGCTGGTGCACAAAGTGATCACAATCAATATAAGCAATATAATTAGTATAATTAATAATTAAAATAGGGAAAGGCAAGCACTCTGTGGTTATTTTTAACCCTTTCAGGGTGTCCTTCTGCACATTCCTGGCTCACGAGTACCCCGAGCTGGTGCACAAGGTGATCATGATCAACGGGGGCGGCCCCACGGCGCTGGAGCCCAGCCTGTGCTCCATCTTCAACCTGCCCCCGTGTGTGCTGCACTGCCTGTCCCCCTGCCTGGCCTGGAGCTTCCTCAAGTGAGTGGCAGCCGGGGGGAGGGTCCTGTGCCACCCAGAGGGGGTTCTGTGCCACCCACGGGTCAGCCTGGCGCTGCCACTGCCAAAGGAGGGGACACAGTGTGGCTTTTGGGGGTCTGGGGGCTTCCTGTGCCACTCAGGGGGCATCCTGGCACTGCCAATCCGAGAGAGGGCACAGGAGGTGGATTTTGGGGGGCTGGAATCTCCTGTCACCTCTCAGGGGACTCATGCCAGCAGTGCCAATCTGAGAGAGGGGACAGGGGGTGGCTTTGGGGGCCTGGAGGGCTGGGGCTTACCCTGGCACTGCCACCCCCAGGGATGTGACAAAGTGACATTTGAGGGCTGGAATCTGCTGCCACCAGCCAGGGGCTCACCCTGGCACTGCCACCCCAAGGGAGGTGACAAAGTGTGACTTTGGGGTGGCTGTGGCGCTCCCCCTTGCTGCCAACCCCCCAAGTTTCGGGCTGAGCCCCCTCCCCCCGTGCCAGGGCCGGCTTTGCCCGCCAAGGTGCCAAGGAGAAGCAGCTGCTGAAGGAGGGCAACGCCTTCAACGTCTCGTCCTTCGTGCTGAGGGCCACCATGAGCGGGCAGTACTGGCCCGAGGGCGACGAGCTGTACCACGCCGAGCTGGCCGTGCCCGTGCTGCTGGTGCACGGCATGCACGACAAGTTCGTGCCCATCGAGGAGGACCAGAGGATGGCCGAGGTATGGGGTGGCACCTCTGAGAGGGGCTTGGGGACTCTGCCCCCCCAAAAATGTGGGGGGGCTGATGGAGGTTTGGGGTGGGGTGGGAAGGGAGGGAGGGAAAAATCCTCTTGTGAGCCAAGGGACGCTGCCAGAGCGGGACATGGACGGGCAAGGACAGCTTGGCATGGGCAGGGACATGGGTGGGACATGGGCAGGGACACCTTGGCATGGGTAGGGACACCTCCCACTGTCCCAAGTACTCCAAGCCCTGCCAGGGACATTCCCCGGGAGGGGACAGAGTAGGTTTGGAGGGCTGGGGCAGGGCTGGGGCTCATCCTGTCCCTGCCACTCGCCAGGCAGGGGACAGAGTGGCTTCTGGGGGCTCGCGCCACCACTGGGAGGGGTCTCACGGTGTCGCTGGCCGCCCGCAGATCCTGCTGATCGCCTTCCTGAAGGTGATCGACGAGGGCAGCCACATGGTGATGCTGGAGTGCCCCGACACAGTGAACACGCTGCTGCACGAGTTCGTCCTCTGGGAGCCCGACACGCCCGCGGCCCGCGGCGACGGCGACGCCAAATGAGGGCCAGCGACACGCGGGGACAGCGGGCTGGCTGCTCCCGCGGCAGCGGCGGAGCGCGGAGCGGGCTCGGCCCAGCCGCCAGCCCGGGTTGTGCCCGGGGCCGAGCGAGGAGGAGCCCCGGGCTGCGATGGCAGCGCCGGGAGAGGAGCGCGGCGAGTGCCCAGGGCCGGGGACAGCGGGGACACGGCTCGGCCGGTCCCAACCCCGGACCTGTCTCACCTGGACCCCGAACATGTCACACCGAGTCCCCCCAACGGCAGGGGGACAGCGGGGACACGGCACAGCTGGTCCCCAACTCCGGACACGCCACCCCCGGCACTGGAGCGGCTCCGTCCCGGTTTTTTTGTCGCCGTTGTTGTCATTCCCGCGCACAGCGACACCGGGAGGACACAGAGGGTCCCGAGGACACCGGGAGGACACGGAAGGACCCAGGGACACCGGGAGGACACGGAGGGTCCCCGCAGGGATTTTTGGGGCAGTTTTCAGGAGAATCCAGAGGCTCCCCCGCGTCGGGGTTTGCCTGGATATTGGGGGTTCCTTGTGAGATTCGGCGGCTCCTGCTGGCATGAGGAGGAGGATGATGAGGATGAAGATTCCCGGAGTGTCCCCAGTGCCACCCCGGCCACGTCCCCGCTGCCAGCAGCGCTTTTAGGGCAGAGCCCCTCGGGGCCACCCCCGGGCCTTTCCCGCGGCTCCGTCCCCGGGGTCCGCCCCTGGAGCAGCAGGGGACAGCGGGACCCCATTCCCAGAGATTCCCGGTGATGAATCCCGGGATTCCTGATAATTCCTGCCCGATCCCCGCCGATCCCGTCCCTCCTGTACAACCCCCCCCCCCACTCCCGGGAGCCACCCGAGGATGTCCCCGGTGCCACCCGCAGTGCCAGGAGCTGCCACCTCTCACCACCCCCCCTCCAAAATTCCCGACATTTAAACCAAAGAAGGCGCCGACCCCACGGACACCACGCCACTGTCGCTTGTCCCCAGCCTGTCCCCTGCCCCACACGGGGCTGGCACCGCACCGAGGGGCTCAGGGAACCCCGCGATGTCCCCGCTGATGTCCCCAGGGTGTCCCCCCTGTGCCAGCCCCGCCCGCTGCTGTCTCATAATGAGAATTTTACCCCAAAACCGCCAGCAACGCCCCCCAGATGCCACGCACCGGCTGTGGGGTCGCACTCTGTCCCCTCCCTCCGGGAGCCACATTCCTGTCGCACTGCCACCCCCGCTGCCACCGCCGCGTCCGTGCCAGGACCCAGTAAAGCCGTGCTGAATGCCAGCCGTGCCAGGACCCGTGTAAAGCTGTGCTCAATGCCAGCCCGTGCCATGGCACCCAGTAAAGCCGTGCTAAATGCCAGCCCGTGCCAGGCCTCTCAGTAAAGCCGTCCTGAATGCCAGCCCGTGCCATGGCACTCAGTAAAGCTGTGCTGAATGCCAGCCCGTGCCAACCCGTGCCCGTGCCAGCTCCATGCCAGCCCTGCTGGGTCCGTGCTGGGAGTGCCAGGGCAGGGACGGGATCCCAAAATTCCCGGGGAAGAATTTACTGGGAAAATCAGAATGTTCCCCCAAAATGTCACACCCTGGGGTGCTCGGTGTCACCTTGGGGCACCCGGTGTCACCTTGGGGTGTTTGGTGTCACCCTGGGGCGCTGAGGGTGTCCCCAGGCTGCTCATGGCACGGTGCAGGACGAGGACACCGAGGACACCCTGGTGCCACTTGGGCTCAGCCGGCGGCCACAGGCCTGGGGGTGGGCACGGGGACAAGGGTGGCGTCCCCCGTGTTTGGAGACAGCACCCACCGGCATTGGGGACAGCACCCACTTGGACTGGGGACAGCCCCGGGACCACTTGACTGTGCTGGGAGAGTTGAGGGCTGTGGAATTGGGAATTTGGGGTTGGGAATGGGGGGTTTGGGATTGGGGATGGGGATTTGGGATTGGGGATGGGGATTTGGGGTTGGGAATGGGGATTTGCCGTTGGGCCTGTGAGATTTGGGGTGACGCCAATCACGGCGGATGACGTCACACACAGGGGGGCAGGGCCAAGACACTCAGCGCCCTCCAGTGGCCAGAACTGGCACTGCCCAGTGCCACCAGTGCCACCGGGTGTCCCCAAACTGTGGGCACTGCCCAGTGACACCCAGCGCCATCACCTGGACCTCGATCCCCATGACCTGGAGGTGACACAGGCCCAGGAGAGGTGACACAAGAGGGGACACAGGCCCAGAAGAGGGGACACAGGGCCAGGACAGGTGACCCCAGCCCCACAAAGCCACCGCGACACCACAAATCCGGTCTGGGATCGAATCCTGGCTTTAATTCCGACACAGATTTTCCACTTTACTCCAAGGAAATATTTCCCCAAACGATTTGGGGAAATTCTCTCCCAGATTTGGGCTTCCAGGTGTGAAGTTTTGTGATTTCCTTGAATTTCATATTCCAACCAATATGGAGCGAAGTGGGCGGGGCCACATAATGAATATGCATGATGCTTTAGGTGGATCCTATGAATATGTAAATTTTTGGGAATAAAATCCCCAAATTTGGGGAGAGGAGCTCTGAGAATTTCGCCCATTTGGGAGGTTCAATAATCATTCCACTTTCTTTATTTAGTTTAATTTTTCTTTAATTCTTTAAAGAAAAAAGTTTCTTAAAGCTTAGTTTTTCTTAAATTCTTTAATTTTTTTCTTTCCGTGCCTCAGTTTCCCCCAAACCAGGGAGGACCCTTGGGCACCCCAAAGCGGGCATGAAGCCCTGGCACCTTCCTCAAAATATCCCAAAAATATCCCCAAAACATCCCAAAAATATCCCAAAAAAAACCTGGTCAACTTTTACGACTTTATGTGACAGAATTAAAAAAAAAACAACAAAAAAAAAGAGCCAAAAAAAGAAGAAAAAGAAAAGGAGAAAAACACCAAATATTTACCAAAACTTCCAGACCTGTTTTTTTGTTTTTTTTTTTTTTTTAAGGGGTTTTTTTTTCCTTTTTTTTTTTTTTTTTCTTTTTTTTTTTTTTTTTCTTTTTTTTTTTTTTTTTCTTTTTTTTTTTTTTTTTAAGGGTTTTATTTTTCCTTTTTTCCTTTTTTATTTTTATTATTTTGAGGCGGATTTTCGCCATCTGGAGAATGAAAAGGCTCTGGCAGGGCTGGTGAAGTGTCAGCGAAAAGGATTTAAAAATGTTGTTTTTATTATTATTTATGGGCTGGAACCCCAGAGAGGGAAAAGGAGCCAAAAAAAGGTTCAAAAATAGATGGAAAAAGCAAAAAAAAAAAAACATTGGGATGTTTTTTCCAGAGGTGGCTGAAAAATAAAATAAAATACCTTGGAAAAACACAAATAAATTGGGGGTTTTTAGAGGTCGGGGTTTTGGGATTGGGAATTTTTGGGATCGGGGATTTTTGGGGATTGGGGGTTTTGGGGTCTGGGATTTTTGGGATCAGGGATTTTTTGGGATTGTGGTTTCTGGGAATTGGGATTTTAGGATCAGGGATTTTTGGGATCAGGGGATTTTGATGATCAGGGATTTTTGGATGTGGAGGTTTTTGGGATCAGGGATTTTTGGGATCAGGGATTTTGATGATCGGGGGTTTTTGGGATCAGGGGATTTTTGGGATCAGGGATTTTTGGGGTTGGGATTTTGGGATTGGGGATGTTTGGGGTCTGGGATTTTTGGGATCGGGAGATTTTTGGGATTTCTGGGACTGGGGATTTTGGGGTCAGGGATTTTGGGTATCAGGGATTTTCCCAGCTCCCAGCAGACGGAACGGCGGGAGCATAGCAGAGTCTCTTGGCCAGACGGGCTGGAATTCCACAGCTGGAATTCCACAGCTGGATCAACTGGAATGCTCTGGTTTGGGATTCCCAGGGATTCCCTGATTTGGGGTTCCCTGGAATGCTCCAATTCGGAATTCCCAGGGATTTCTGGATTTGGGTCCCCAGGGATGCTCCAGTTCAGGATTTTTGATTTGGGGTCCCTGGGAATGCTCTGGATACCTCGGGATGAGCTGATTTGGAGTGCCCAGGGATTCCCAGGTTTGGGGTCCCCAGAGATGCTCAGGTCCAGGATTCTCTGATTTGGAGTTTCTGGAATGTTCCAATTCGCGATTCCCAGATTTGGGGTCCCCAGCGACGCTCAGTTTTGGGATCCTCTGCTTTGGGGTCCCCGGGGATGCCCCATTTGGGGACAGGGCCTGGAAAGGGAACCCCAAATCCTTCCCTTCCCCTTTTCACTCCCTGTTCCCTCTCGTCCTGTTTTATTTTGGGGTGGATTTTTCTCTATTTAGGGCCTTTCCAGCTGCTTCCTTTTATCCTTTTCATTCAGAGCCTGTCATTACATTTTCCATTATTTCAAAGAAATAAAAAAAACAACACAAAAGCGGCTTCCCAGGGGCCTTTTCAGCTCCTTATTCCCGAAGGTGAGGGGCAGAATATCCCAAAATATCCCCCAAAAATCCCAAAAAATAAAAAATAAAATCCCAAATCCTTCCACTCCCGCTTCCCTGTGGGGTTTTTAGGTGTTTTTGGGATGCGTAGGAGCGGGGAATATCCAAAAAAAAGCCTCTCCAAGATCCTGACGTGCTGGCACATCCTTTTCCCATCTTCTTTTGGGATCTGGCCATCCCAAATTGCTGGGGCGGGCCGGGAGCTGCCAGCTCTGGGCTCCCGTTCCCGCTTGGAATGGGGCCGAGAATGGGGAAAAGGAGTTTTTTCTGAGTTTTTCTCATCCCATTTTTCCTGTCTCCTGGGATATTCCCAGCCCTCCTCCTGCCTCCCGGACCCTCCAGGGTTAAATCCACCTCTGGGGCAACCCAAAATCCAAAATCCATTCCCCAAAATCTGCGGCCGGGGCCTTTCAGGGCATCCTCGCTCCATCCCCATACCACATTCCATGAAAAAAGTGGGAAAATTGAGGGGGTTTGACCCAAAACCTGCAAAAATCCCCCCTGGATCCCCCATCCCACAGATCGGGGTCCTGGGGGGTGTCCCTGGGATTGGGGTCACCCCTTCTGTCCCTCGTTTTTTATTTTTGCCCTTCCCTCACCCCTTTTTTCCCCTTTGTTCCCCTTTTTTCTCTTTTCCCCCCATTTCTTCCCCCATTTTCCCCAATTTCCCCCCTATTTTTTGCCCTTTCCCCTCCTTTTTTCCTTCCTGACTCCAGGAATAGCAACGGGAGCCATTTCCATCTGCCCAGGCCCAAGCTGGAATTCCCACATGGAATTCCTGCATTCCCGCAGGATCCCGGCATTCCCACATGGAATTCCTGCATCTCTGCATGGAATTCCTGCATTCCCACAGGATCCCGGCATTCCCACAGGGAATTCCTGCATTCCCACAGGATCCCGGCATTCCCACATGGAATTCCTGCATTCCCTCATTCCCGGCATTCCCGCATTCCCACATTATCCCAGCCCTGTCCCGGGAGCCTCCCCTGAGGTGTCCCTGGGGAGGGGTCCTGTAACCCGGTGGGGACAATTCCTGGAACAAAACCCGGGGAAATCAGGATCCAGGGATAAACAGGAAAATCCGGGATAAGACAAACCCAGGACAGCGGAAATCCAGTAAAAGGAGAACCCAGGATAAGGAAAATTCAGGATAAAATTCAGGATAAGGAGAATCCAGAATGAGGAGAATCCGGGGAAAAACAACACCCAGAATAGGGAAAATCCAGGATAAGGTCAACCCAAGAAAAGGAGAACCCAGGATAGGGAAAATCCAGGATAAGGAAAATCCAGGATAGGGAAAATCCAGGATAAAGAGAACCCAAGATAAGGAGAACCCAGGACAAGGAAAATCCAGGATGGGGGGAATCCAGGACAAGGAGAACCCAGGGAAAAACAACCCCGAGGACAGGAAGAACCCAGGAGAGGGAGCAGCCAGGTTTTGGGAAGGAGGGCTTGGAACGACACCTCGCCGTGGAATCTCAGCATTCCAGGTGCCTCCTCCCTCCGCCGCCCCCCCGCCGCGCCGGCATCCGCCCGCGCTGGGATCGCGTCCCGAAGGGACCGGGCCGGGACAGCGGGGCCGGGCTTTGGCCGCTGCTCGGGCCAAGGAGCCCCCCCGGGGCCCCCGCGCCCCCCTTTGATGCCGCTTCCAGCGAGAAGGGTGGAAAAAAGGGTGGAAAAATGCCGCGCCGGGGCCAGGGCGGCTTGGAGAAGGGAAATGTTGTCCCGGGTTTGGCCCCATAAACGCCGCCTGTTCCATTACAGCATCCGCGCCTGGGCCGGCGGGGAGCGGCGAGGGGGGGACACCCAAAAATAACCGCGCTGGGGACACCCAGGTGGCAGCGGGACAGAGCCATCCCCGCCACACCCTGCTGGGGTCACGCCGGGGGTGCCCGGACGGTGCCTTGGCACGTCCCGGTGCCAGCGGGGGCTCCGGTGGGTGCCCCCGCCCCGGCTGCCACGTCCCGCTGGCACCGAGCCCCCCCCGCCGCCGCCAGCCCGGCTGAGCCCGGCCCAAGGCAAACAGGAGCGGCCGGGACCGCGCTACCGAACGGGGGCAGGGGCTGGGGACAACGGGGACACGCGAGGGACACGCGGGGGACACGCGGGGCTGGCCCCCGTCCCGGAGAAGCCCAGCAGCCAGACGGGTGTACAAGAATTGTATATTTTGTAATAAATAATGTACAAATCCGCCCGAATCCGGGCCGGCGCGGTGGCCGAGGTGCCACGGGGGTGGCACCGACCCCCGGGTGGGGGTGGCACGGCAGGGAGGGAGTTGGAGTTTTATCCGCGTTATCCTCGGGGTCTCCTCCCCAAAACATCCCGGGGATGAAAGCAGCGCCCCCAGCTCCCGGCGCGGGCACACCGGGGCTGCGCCGGTGGCACCGGGCAAAGCACCGGGCGGGGACCCCCTTGCCGTGCCCGCCCCTGCCCCGGTTTGCCCCCAGCCCCTCTTTTATTCCTTTTATTTCCATCCCGTCCGCGGGGCCGCCAGCGCGGGGCTGAGCACCAAGAGGAGGCAGCGACAGCACCGGGGGAGTGGCGGGACCCC
>WBNQ01034644.1:0-14809 GCA_013401375.1 Spizella passerina
TAAAAGAAATAGTGAGTTAATAAAAACAATCTAAAAAATTTAAAAATGAAAAAATATTCCAGTACATTCCTCTATTTGAAAAATATAGATCATTTAAATCAAACTAAATGCAGAACGGTGAACAGCTGAACTCACATGCCTTTTTTGCACATATATTTTTGCTGCATTGTTAACTTGTTGGACCATCAGCTTGTCCCATGCCTTTCTCACCATATAAATATGTTTTGTTCTTTATATTGCTGTCAGTGCAATACCCTCACCTCTCTCCCATACTCCTTCCTAGCTTCTACTGCTTGTTGTATATGCAAAAGACCACTGTGCTGGACATTTCAGACCTTGCCAATTAACCAGTTTGCCTTTCAGACAGGCAAGTTAGACATGGTTTTCTCTCTAGATATTTTTTTGTGGGCATTCAGCATCTTTGAGCTGTCCATCCATCTATTAATTTGTTTCAGGTGGATGCTAAGATCAAGTTGTTAAGGGACAGACTGATATACAGACATCACAGACATATAAGCTTCATTTTCATAGGAAATTTGTCTAAAAAGTGGTCAAGAAAAATTCCAGTTCTAGGTCAGATACTGGATATCTGTTTCATGCTCAACTTCTTTTATATTTTAATTCTCTTTTAAAAGTCTTGTGCAATAAAAACTGTATGAAAGACAGTATACAGAACAACTTGACAAAATACAAAATTTTCAGTCATAGTTCTATGACTATACTGCAGTTTAATTCTGGGGGTTTTTGCCACATTTTAAAGCAAGTCACTATGCTTTAATGAGTGAGGTCACAACGTGAAGACAGAAACTGCCAGTAAAAGAAGCAATATTCTGCATTAGGAAAAAAAAATTTCTCCATTAATAAGTGTCACTAAATCCATATTGGTGATTTTCTGCTCTTTGAAGTTTCACTGAAATTTCAACTCATTAATGTGAATAAGAACCAAACAGAATTGAAAACTATTAAAACTGTAGCTAAATAAGTTCCGTTCAGTTCTATACAACTGTTCTACAGCTCCATCTAGTGAAAAAGTAGCCAACTAATTCATTTCACTTAAAAAACCAAAAAAGTATAACACTTAAAAAACCAAAAAAGTATACTTTTCATTATTTATATGGACCTACATTACTGCATTTAATCTTTTGGACATTATACTAATTAAACTAAATCAGAATATGCACCTTCAGAATATCTGTCCTTTCTTCTTCAGATAGTACTTTCATAGCTTTCTTCTTGAGTTGCTCCAAAACACTGGCTTGGTATTCTTCCTCCTCTCTCTTCATTTCTTCATTTCTCTGTATCACATATTTTGGTAAAACGCCATAATTCTATAAGGAGAAGGAAGAAATTCCTTATATGTGCTTTTAAGAAGGAAACAAAGAGATACCTGTCATCCATCCATTTGCAAAAATAGCTTGAAATGACAATTTGTGCTACTGAGCACTAAAATCCTAAGTCACCATGTTCTCAAAAGTGTCAAACATGATCATTTTTTTAGCTTGAGAAAAACATACAAATAATTCCCTTCAATTTATTTTCACAACCTTAGAAGGAAACAGAATCCAGAATCCTAAATGTCTATTCATAAGAATTGATGGCTGAGCAAGGAGTCTGAAACCTGTTCATGACAGTGAGCTATTTTACATTTTCATACAGTGTCAGCTTCTAGGATTGGAAACATTCCTTAGAGAATGTCTTTGAAAGGTCTTCCTGTATCCTGATTTTTGCTGAAAATTGCAAGATACAAGAACACATACATGAAAATTGGACTAATTAAGAAGGATAAACTATCCCACACTGATGTGTTTCAGTGAGGGAAAAAATAACTTCTGAATATCCCAGACATTCTTGGGGAAACACACCTATTTTGCCTTAACCTTTGAAAATGAAGTTCCTCTAGCCAAAAGATATCAGAGTCTACCTTCTTTCTACTAAATGCAAAATTATTCACTAATCTTTTAGTGTCAGGTAGCACCATGACTAGTATAGTTTATATGCATTTTTAGCCATGGAAAAGTACTGCAAGGGCTTCAGGTTCTTTTTGGCATCTTCTCTGTCATGAGTTATGTAATCTCTTAATGCTCTGTCATGGGTTACATATTTAGATAAGCCAGACTCTTGATAGATCTTATTTTCCTGGGTAGGGGATGGACTGTTCCTGTGCACAGAGGAGGTTCTCCTTAAAAGCATGCCAGCTCCCCTAAGGTCTTTGCTTTCCAGAGCTGTCTCACACGGGTTACCCTCAATGAGCTGCTGTTTGCTCTCCTGAGCAGTCAGTGCCCACCTGGGTCCCTGGACAGGAGGGGGTCTGCAACTGCTACATGGTCTGTGCCACCCAGACTACAACTGATTGTCACACCCCTGAGCAATTCTTCCTGGTTTGTAAGTAGCAGAAGAGCATGACCATGGATTGGCTCATGCACCATCTGTGAAGGAAGATGTTGCTGGCATGCTTCAGGAAACTTTTTCAATTGCTTTCATGCCATTGTGTTTGTTATCCTTTCAGCAGCTTTCAAGGAGAGAGAAGTCTTCCATAAGAAGCTGCATTGTGATCTGAAGATTTCCTCAAGTTGCTTAAAGAGATTTTCATCCAGCTCCTCACTTTTTTGGGTGCTCCATAATAAACACACTTTTGACAGTTGCTGGCCTTTCCTCTGATTCTGACCCACAGGCTCAACCAGCCTGTTACCAATTTCATAGAATAACTCCATATATTTGAACAGCTCCTTCATTCAAAGGGCAACCCTCCTTCTCTTCTTCCCTGCCTGTCTTTTCTAAGCAGCAAACATTCATTCATCACAGAATTCCATGTCTCCCCATTATACACTCCCTGGGTTCCCAATGCAAGACATATGACATTGCCTTAGAACAATCATTCTGCAAATTATTTTGGCTGACAGCATAAGAAAATGAGAACAGAGCATAGCAAGGCACAAATCTAGTGCCAGTGATTTCTTCTCCATGAATTCAAGAGGTCTAACATGAACAGCCATGGTATCTATGCAATGGTGAAACTAAAATAGGCATTATGAATAGTATTTCCAATATAATTTAATAAAACATACCTTTTTGTTAATGTATTTTGGAAAAAGTCCTGAAGGTTCAAGAAGATATTTATCTCCCTGTCTTGTATCAACACAAAAATGTCGAGGCTTTTTAGGCTCCCCTGTCATAACAGCAAGTGCATTTTTACTTATAAAATTCTTTTTAGTACGAGTCACTGGGTGGTATGTCCTGGGTGGCACTGATAATGGGAGCAATTTTTTACCATCCTCTTCTTTTTTTTCTGTGAATAGAGCATGTAAACATTCTCAGCAATAAATTTGAAGAGGTTTGCTATTTCATATTATTACACTTTTCAAAAGGGAAAAACTATGTACAGAATTACATAAAAACAGAACCCAACAGTATCTACAATGAAAGAACTGCCTGTCAATGAACTGTGAGGTATGTTTGTTTGGCCTAACAGAAGTTTCATAACCTAGGAAATACTATGGTGTTTCAGATGCATTTTCCTTATTTGTCAATCATTTTCTCTTAACTGCAGCAGTACAGGACTTTTTTCAAATGTAATTATGACTGCTTTTAGTAGAGGTCCTTGCTGTCAGAGCCCATGGGTAATAATGGTCCTGTCCAGTCTCACTTGGGGCATCCACCCCACCCCCTTGGGCTCAGGAGCCCCATTTGACCTGTCAATACCTGGGTGAGCTGTCCCAGCCATGTCTGCCCCAGTGCTGCTCCTGAAGAGCTGTATGGAATCAGGGGAGAGACCCCAGTGCTGCTCCTGAGGAGCTGTATGGAGTGAGGGGAGGGACCCCAATCCTGCTCCTGAGGAGCTGTATGGAATCAGGGGAGGGACCCCAATCCTGCTCCTGAGGAGCTGTATGGAATCAGGGGAGGGACCCCAATCCTGCTCTTGAGGAGCTGTATGGAGTCAGGGGAGGGACCCCAATCCTGCTCTTGAGGAGCTGTATGGAGTGAGGGGAGGGACCCCAGTGCTGCTCCTGAGGAGCTGTATGGAGTGAGGGGAGGGACCCCAGTGCTGCTCCTGAGGAGCTGTATGGAGTGAGGGGAGGGACCCCAGTGCTGCTCCTGAGGAGCTGTATGGAGTGAGGGGAGGGACCCCAGTGCTGCTCCTGAGGAGCTGTATGGAGTGAGGGGAGGGACCCCAGTGCTGCTCCTGAGGAGCTGTATGGAGTGAGGGGAGGGACCCCAGTGCTGCTCCTGAGGAGCTGTATGGAGTGAGGGGAGGGACCCCAGTGCTGCTCCTGAGGAGCTGTATGGAATCAGGGGAGAGACCCCAGCCCTGCTCCTGAGGAGCTGTATGGAATCAGGGGAGGGACCTGGCCTGTAACTCGATTTTGCCAGATGGTCAGTGGGACACACTGACAGGACAGACTTTGCTCACCACCCTGCTCTGCTGGCCTGCCTGACATGGTGGGACTGCACTCTCTCGCTGAGGTCTTTGCCCATGGTGGTTGCCCTCAAAGTCTGACACATCTCTCCTTAGGGAAGAGCCCTGCTCTTACTGCTCCCTTATCCTTGTAAACAACTTCTCATAGTCCTTTCTCCAGAGAATATAGACTCTTTTCCATTTTAGTGTAATCTTTTCTCCAAGGCACCAACAGAAATTCAGTAGTATCCTGAATAGTCTCACTTATAGTAAGCAATTAAGAATAATTATTTCCCATCATATTTCCCACTAGGCATAACTCTTAATTCATTATCATTACCAGAAATAATTATTTGATTCAAGTCATCTGAGTTCATGTTCTTCTTTGGCAGTAAATAAGTGTAATGTCACAAGTGACAAAGCCCATTCCTAAAATGGCTGGGTCCTGATACTGACCCCACAACACTACAGGTACTGACTCCAACAATAGGGGTCCTGATACTGACCCCACAAACCAGTACTTCTGTTTTTACAACAGAAATACAGTACTTCTGTTTTTACTGCCCAGAACATAGTACTGTAGGACAGGAAGATGTAACTCTCTACTCTAAAAAATACATTACACTGCATATATTTTCTGTCTGCACTTACTTGGTGCTAGCTTGGGTTCCTTGGAACGTTTCTGCAGAAAATCATTTGGAGATGGCACTGCAACTTTTGCTGGACCCATAGTTTTCCACTGAGATTTATTTTTGTCTGCTTCATTTTTCACAAGTTCTCTAAGTTTGGATAGATACCTTAGAGGTTAAAAAATACCCATAAAGAAGGGTCAGAAAATGTTCTTCAACGAATATACTTTTTTGCAGTAGCTCATGGCAAAAGCCTAATCTGTTTTGTTTTGTACTCTCTCCCAAACAAGAACCATAATTCACACAGCCTCCATGCTAAAGCTAAATCTAGTAGTGCACTGAGAAATTAGCTTTCTAGTTCTCAAGTTAGCTTGCTTCTTCCTTCTGCTCTTGTGTCTCTGAGGTCAGGATTATCACACTTGGGGAAATAAACACCAAATCTATATGCTGAACACAGACATTCTGAATTCCAACAAAACCTAAATTTTGTAAATAAATTTGAATATTGCTTGTATGAATTCCTTATGCAATGATGTGATTCTTGGGGTGTCCTGTGCAGGGCCAGGAGTTGGACTCAGTGATCCTAATGGCCCATTCCAACTCAGCATTATCTATGATTCTATGATTTATGCTTGAGAAAAGATGTCAAATGCAGTCAAGAATTGTACAGGATGTCCTTGATCATCAGTTTTCCTTATTACTGTCCACTGTATCACTGTCTCTGTGTTCCTGCTGAACCATCTGTTACAGACACTTATGAGAGATGAGGGGGTGACTGCTCTGAAATAGCACAGCACACTGCAGATTCCTTATGTTACACAGACAGGAGCTGTGATCCTGAACAATGGTAATCAGGGGTGGGTTTGGCACTGAAACAGCTGATGTGAAAATCTGGGAGGGCTCAGACATGAAAAGCTGTATGAACATGGTATGCACACACTGCTGTTTTGGTCTAATGTTGCATATGGCATGATAACTTCTGCTTTAATCAAAATCTCCAAAAGCAGCCAAATGCTGATCATTAGCTGATTGGCAACATCTGGCTTCTATCTGAAGGACTGAGCTGTCACAGACATTTGCCTGAGGAAGCAGAACTCCCTACTCCTGAAGCAAAGGCTCCCTCACTGTACTTTTATAATCTGCCCATCTTTAGAAAACATATCATATGTGGTAGACAAAAGCTTATAAACAACTGTGCTTCTTTTACAGAAAAAAATGTATTTATGAAAAAAAAACAATGTCATGTTTTCAAGTAAGGATAAAAAAGAACAAAAAAGATTACATATAGTGCAGTCCACTCTATGGAAATAGTGAAAGAGGAAGAAAGAAACCATGTAATCCTGGGCCACTGAATATGTATCACAGTAGCAACACTGATAAAAGCTCTTGTCCATGACAAGCAAATGTCCAATAAATGTATTTGTACTTGATTATAACATTAGAACATGTCAGAGGACTTCATTAAAATTGTAGACTTATCTTGTTTTTTGGAGATTTGGTCTCCAAAATCAGAGAGAGGATTATCTGTATAAGATCATATATATTTCCTGAAATACTTCCAATTATAAGGAATGAGGTTTTATTTATTTTTCTGTTAAATTCATGGCAAACAGCTATAGACACTGCACAAACCCACCCAACTGATAAATAACAGTATTCCTCACCATTTTCTAGAAGTGGCATCATGAGCACAGGGGAGTGAAAGACACTGGCTTTATGCACATTTTGACCTAGTGGGGTGCACAGTCTTGGAATGAGAAAATGCATGAGAAGACACCGAGTTTCTTACATACTGGCATGAGGTGAAGCCATCATTTGTAGACAACTATAGACACCTTTGGACAAAGAGATAGGGGACCTTTTATCTTTCCAGTGACTTTCCAGATCAAGAAGTGGCTCAATATCACAGGGTTAGAGAGGGTTGCAAGGAAAATACCATGGTTATGAGCAACATCAGAATCTAATCTGCTTGTCATTTAGCAATGGAAAAAGTGACAATACATCTGTAAGAAGACAGAAGATGACACCTATTCCTTAGATGTCAACTTGGGATATCAAAGCTGGGGAAAATGAGGATGTTTGCTGTGGTTTCATGAGCAGTACTAGTCAGTAGAGAGTGAAATACATATGATTTCATTTGGGAAAAAATCCCCATACAACAAACTAGATTTTGTATGCATTGATTAAAACTGGTCAAATCATGCTATTAACCAGGTTTGATAGTCCTGTTACCAGCTGAATATTTGTCACATTGTGAACCTAAGCTGCAAGTGTGGTGACAACAGAAGTCAATGAGATCAGAAGGGGATTTAGTCAGATTATATCTAAGCCAAGGAATCTCTTGCCTAAAGTGAACCTAATGGTCATGGAGTATCCAAATCTCTGAACAGTATTAAGGCAGGAATGGATTTAGTGTGCATGCCTCACCATATTGTCCTTTCACCTTCCTCTGTCTTCAAAAGTATCTGCTCAAAACTATATCCATTCACAATGAAAACAAAATTTAAAGACCTACTATTATATGGGAAAGATTCAGAACTAGGAATCTCACAAGTCTGAACCTTTAACCTGAAACAGGATAACTATCTTTGTTCTAATGAGTGTCACTGATACATCCACTTGTTTTAAAGCTATTGAGTTACAACCTATCCTTTCACTAAAGATGCTAAGTGTAACAGCCTTTTATATAAACAGGGACTCGAAAAAAACAACACGTCTGCATAGCTCTTGGCAAAAGGCCTTTTCTTATATTTTTAAGGCAAAAGGTAAGAAAAGGAAGCAAAAGAAACAATGTCAGAGGATACACCGGAAAGCACGGAAACGGGAAAGTCCACCTTTTCAGCTGCTCACTGAGCTGTTCTAAGCAAATAACAAAGATGTCGTGTAATTCCTGTACACAGAAGGGGTGCTTTGTAAATTATGAACTAACAAGATGGCACTGAAGACACCAAACTTAAATCATCACTTCTTGGAGTAGACTCAGATCACAGAATCACAGAATCAATTAGGCTGAAAAAGACCTCTGAATTATCAAGTCCAACACCATCTTGTCAACTAAACACATCCAGTAATTCCTTAAACACCTCCAGGGACAGGGACTCCACCACCCTCCCGGGCAGCCCACTCCAGTACCTGATCACCCATTCTTGTGAAAAATCTCTTCCTAATGTCCAATCTAAACCTGCCCTGGTGCCGCCGAGGCCATGTCCTCTTGTCCGGTCGCTAACTGCCTAGGAAAAAAGTCCAACCCCCACCTGGCTGCACCTTCCTTTGGGGCAGTTGTAGAGAGCGATAAAATCACCCCTGTGCCTCCTCTTCTCCATGCTAAACTCCCCCAGCTCCCTCAGCTGCTCCTCATCGGACTCGTGCTCCAGACCCTTCCCCAGGTTCGCTGCCCTTCTCCGGACACTGCAGCACCTCAATGTCCTTCCTGATGCTAGTGATTCCTTAGGAGGGGGAGTAACTATGCAAAAACTACTTTGTTTGGGGGTTTTAAAAACCTGTTACCCGTTAGATGCATTGCTTTACCAGGACCAGCCACCCTTGCCCGCAAGCAGCTCTGTGACACCCACATACCCGTCAGATTTGGCGGGCGGCTTCGGCTGGGGCGGCGGCTCACAGGCACCCTCCGCCTCCGGGGCGCTCTGCGTGGCCATGCTGCCGTCGCGGCAGCCCGGGCACAGGGGAGCGCTCGCCTGCTTGCGGGGCTCTGGAAGCGGGGTACCCACCCCGCTGGGGGGCTCGGATCGGGGAAGGGCCGCCTCGCCGAGGGGCTCGGGGCTCGGGGCGGGCCGGCCGCTGTTGTCGGTTACCGGGGAAACCGCCGGGGAACGGCGCCATGAGGGGCGGGGCCACCCCCGCCACCCGCTCCGGCGCCCGGCGCGGAACGGCCGCGCAGGCGCAGCTGCTGCCGGCACGGCGCGGCGCGGGGGGAGGCGGGGCGGGTCGGACCGTTGGACTGCGCGTGCGCGGCACCTGTGGCAGCGGTAACCCCCGCCCCCGCCGGTACGTGCGCGCGCCGCGCTGAGGGCGCCGGGGGGCGGGGGTGGAACCCGGCCGGGACGAGGGGAAGGGAACCCAGTCGGGACCAAGGGAATAGGGGTGGAACCCAGCCGGGACGAGGGGAATGGGGATGGAACTCAGTCGGGACAAGGGGAATGGGGCAGGATAGGACAGGACAGGGCAGGGCAAGCGGAGTTGGCAGCCCGCAGCCCGGGGCAGTGCTGGTCGGCCGGGTGTGTGGGTGCGGTCCGGTCCGTCCCGTTCCCTCCTCCCATCCGCGCTTTGACTCCTTCAGGGAGCCGCTGCAGGAGCTTGGTGCGGGAGTAGTCTTGTGTCTATGCAAGTAGGAAGGCCCAGTTTTCACTAGAGCACCTGTCACCCGCAGTGGTTGTTAAAATTGTGGGTCACGCCTAAAGATATATCGGTTCTGTCTGTGTCGAGCTGTATAGCCAAAGCAAAACGTTACTGGAAGTATGGGTGTAAGATCTGCCGCAACAACCCCACCCTTTTGGCGTGGAGTTGTATCTAAAGTGGGTTGGGTGGATCATTTGGCTGTTTCTACTGTTGAAGTTTGGCCAGTGGACAAAAAATAATTTCAAATAATGGGTTGCTTTCAATGCTTGCGGTCTTCTATGTACACGTGCTTTATGTGGGTGAGTGCAAAACTCAAGTTGATTTTAAACAGTACCTATGGCCAAAATTCATAAGGCAGCCCAGATGTTACACCCGTTATCTGAGTAATGCACACCAACTGACTGCCGCTCAAACCTTAGTGGAGCAGGCCATGGCAGGCTTGGCATGGTTGGTGTGGTTTTCACTGCCTTAGTTCACACACACAATGCTTGAAGTGATTCTTATGTTCAAGAAATAAAGTCACTAAAATCTACTGGGTTTGGGCTTATTTACTCCTGAATATAACTTTTTTACATCATGCAAGTTTAATGTAAAGATCTCTTTCTGTCCCTAAATAACCGTACATATTTTTATATGCACCAGAGCGCTTATTGTTGCAGTACACTTTTAGAGCAATACTGGATATTACAATTACTCTTTGTAGTTTGTTTTTACTTTTATTAAGGGTTTATAAAGATTTCTAAAACTCTTTTTTATTAAAGATTTATAAAACCCTTATATTGCATCTACACAGGATGATGCCCTTATACTTTACAAGGATTGAAGAAAAAACCTGGATAGGATTATATGCCCATCTCTACTCTGATCTTTGCCGTGTAATTACAGCGTATCCTCCAGGTCACAACACTGCGTGCAGACACAGAGATTTACTGTTTGCAAACTCAACTCTGCATAGTAGTGAGCAAATGCTCTCTACTCACAGTTTTAGGGAGATTTTGAATCTTTCCCCTTTGCTCTAAATATTGCAGACAAATCACGTGCTCCAATTAGTGCTGATATTGGTGTTTATTTCTCTAAGTAAAAAGCACAATGTTGGGAGTCTCTTACTTTGTTGGAAATCCATCCTTCTTAGTTACTTTTTTGTTAGAGAGTCCTCATGATTTCTCTCTGTCTCTTTCTCCTCCTCTTTCCATTCCCAAATTACATTCAATACAATTCCAGTATAGGAGTTTCTTCAAAAATCCCTTGCTTGGTTTCCATCCCTTCAGAAGAGATTTCAATGCAACTCATCCAGCCTTGCTGTTGCACAGGACTGTGAGTTATCTGTGTATTTAAGTGAGTCTTGCATTTGCTTTTTTTAAAAACAAAGGATTAAAAATAATCAAAGTTTCCTTGGGAGGTGGGACAAATGCATATTTTGGTAACATTTTGATTACAAGAAGGTAACCTAGTTTATTCTTACTTATAAATATGTAGTTAAAAGCAAGTCTTCTAGAAGAAAAACAAATTGTTTTTTAATTCCTATGAGCAATATTATTTGTGAACAGTATTGTAGTGTTAGGCTTGGATGTCTTTTTTTTACCTTGAGGACATGGACTTTTTCATGTTGGGTTTGTCAGTGGAAACAAGTTGGAACTAAGCAGGAGAGGGAAATGAGTCTTACTCTGAAAAATACCTCCTTGGCACTGATGAGGTCATAGCTGGATTTATGTTTGATCTCTTGTTCTGAATTTTATATCCTTGAGGGCTTTTTCTTAGATATTTGCTGAAGGACTAGTTACTGTTTGTTTTTTTGTTTTCTTTCTGAAGCAGTTAAGTGGATTGCCAAGTTGGAAAAAACCCACAATAACTCATCAGAAGATGTTTCACGTTTTACAATATCAGCCTTTAAGACTAATAACCCAAAACAGTCTTTCTAGCATGTTTTCAAGACCTGTTGCATTTGCACAGATAGGGAAGTCATGGTTCTCAAGTAATTCTCTTCTTGGAAAGAAAAATATTATCCTGATGGGACCTCCAGGTGCTGGGAAAACAACGACTGGGAGAATAGTGGGCCAGAAACTGGATTGCCCTGTCATAGACATAGATGATGATGTCCTTGAAACAACCTGGAATATGAGTGTGTCAGAAAAACTGCAGGACGTTGGTTATGAGGAATTTCTAGAGGAGGAAGGAAAAGCCCTGTTGAAGTTCTCAGCATCTGGAAGTGTCATTTCCCTTAGTGGATCCAATCCAATGCATGCTGCTGGCATGCAGCACATAAAGAAAAATGGAATAGTTGTGTATCTGGATGTGCCCACAACAGTCATCATGAGCAGGCTGAAATCAAAGCAGATGGATCGTATCGTGGGGCTGTCTCCTGGGGTTTCTCTCAAAGATGTACTCCAGTTTAGGAAGCAGTTCTACAAAAAGTGGTTTGACATCCGTGTTCTTTGTGGCGGGGATGTTGCAGAGGTCATAGCAGAAAAGGTACTTGATGCTGTGAAGAGATACCAAGAATCAGAACTGGAAACTTTCATTTCAACAAGGTCTAGTAGGTCTGGAAGGAGTACAGAAGAAGACTCTAATAAATTTTATTTCAGTGATGTTGTTATTCAGGGCTTAGCCCTTGATGGGGGACTCTTTGTTCCTGAGAGAGGACTTCCAAAATTCACTGCTGAAGAATGGCAAGGTCTGATAGAAGCAACTTATGTTGAAAGAGCCCAGGTGATACTAGAAAGATGCATACATCCTGCTGATATTCCTGCTTCTAGGCTGGCACAAATTGTTGAAACTGCTTATGGAGAAAACTTCAGTTGTTCTAAAGTTGCCCCAGTTAGGCATCTGGCAGGCAATCAGTTCCTTCTTGAGTTATTTCATGGACCAACAGCATCATTTAAAGATTTTGCATTACAGTTGATGCCACATTTATTTGCCTACTGCATTCCCAGAAGCTGCAATTACTTGATTCTGGTAGCTACTTCTGGGGACACGGGTAGTGCTGTTCTGGATGGCTTTAGTCGTCTCCATGACACTGACAAACAGAGAATTGCTCTGATGAATTTTTTTCCTGAGGATGGGGTAAGCCCGATTCAAAAATCACAAATGATTGGCTGTCAGAAGGAAAATGCTTGGTCAGTGGGTGTCAAATCAGATTTTGATTTTTGCCAGACAGCTATAAAGCAAATCTTTACTAATTCTGATTTTACTGGCTTTCTTACAGTAGAATACGGAACAGCTTTAGCTGCAGCAAACTCCATAAACTGGGCACGACTGCTTCCTCAGATAGTTTATCATGCCTCTGCGTACCTTGATCTCGTTCATCAGGGTATTATTTCTTTTGGAAGCCCTGTAGATATTTGCATTCCTACGGGAAACTTTGGCAACATGTTAGCTGCTTTCTATGCTAAAATGATGGGAATTCCTATTAGGAAATGTATTTGTGCTTCCAATGAAAACAACGTTTTGACTGAATTCATAAGAACAGGTGTTTATGATTTGAGGGGAAGAAAATTAATTTCCAGTTTTTCACCAGCAGTAGATATTTTGAAGTCCTCCAATCTTGAGCGATACTTACACCTGATTGCTAATGAAGATGGACAGCTGGTGACACAATTATTTAATCAGCTGGAAAATCGGGGCCACTTCCAGCTGCAGAAAGATCTACTTGGAAAGCTTCAGCAGGACTTAGTGGCTGGCTGGTGCTCTGATGAGGACTGTCTGGCTGCCATCCACTCTGTGTACAGTACTACAGGATATATTTTGGATACACACACAGCTGTTGCTAAAGTAGTTGCAGATCGATTACAAGATAGAACTTGCCCAATTATTATTTCATCTACAGCTCATTATTCTAAGTTTGCACCTGCTATCTTGAGGGCCTTGAGGATTGCAGAAATAAATCAGAATCCATTAAGTCAGCTTCACTTGCTGAGTTCTTACAGCGCTCTGCCTCCAATCCACTGGGGCCTATTGGAAACCCTGAAAAAGACAGGAAATGGGGATCACCAGGTCTGTGCTGCTGATATGAGTGTGCTGATGTCCCATATAGAAACCTTAATTCAAAATCATTTTATGAAAGTCTTTTGAGCAACTGATCCAATGTCCACAATTGCAATACCTTCTTAACAATCTGCATGCTTTATGAAAGCCATCATTCATCTGGCCTGTGTCCAGTCCACAGCATATCTCACAGTTTTATATTCAGTTGTCAAGCTTTCAACAGTATTTGTAAGTAACATGTGTGAGATTTCTAGTGGCAGTGAAAGGTTGTGAATCAAGAGTGTAGAAAACTGCAATACCACTTTGCAAATCATACACAGTAGAGATGCCAGCTCTGCTGGCTCTCCTTGGCAGTGCTGAAGCATCCTCAATGGAAAGAGACAGATAATGAAATCTGACCTTTCTGGAACTAATAGCTCTGGTTTTGTTGCAACAATGATGTGAACCTTTGGTCAGTGGATGTTTAATTAAACTTTAACTCATTTCACTTAGGGCACTGAAACATAATGATATAATGGTGTTCATGTGTTACTAATGAGGGTTGATTTCACTACAAAGATTAAAATATCCTTGTATTGTTAATCCTTGAACCATTGAATTTTGTGATATATTACCTTCTTGTATAATGTTTTTTATGTATTGTGTTGCCAGTGTCTAAACATAAAAATCTGATAATTTTGTTTTTAATNTTCTTGTTCTAATTACTTATGTTTTCATATTTTTCTTAAGTTAATTTCCTTGATGTTCTATTCTATTTGAGCTTTGCATGAATTAATGTAAGAAAGAAGCTTCCCAAATTACTTGGCATCTCATCAAGGAAAGTGAAGGATGAATTCCAGTCTGATAGCATCAGAAGTGTTCATTATGTAACCCAAAATACATCTGTGTGGTTTTGCTAATGACAGGCACTTTGCTGTTTGTTTTTTTTTTTTCTGAAGAAAAATTAGACTGGATTGTCCTAGGAGATCATGTGGTTATGGACAAATGTATTCTACTAATTGAAGATTACATTTCACAAGGACATAAACTACATTTCATACTATGAGAAATGGTAAAATGATGTATTGAAAGGTTTAAGTGGCATGCAGTTAGAGGTAAAGAGCTAAGAGTCTTCAGATTTAAGGACATATAGCTATGGGAAGTTGTGTTTTCCACTAAGATTCAAATAATCTGGTAACTGATAACATTTTTTGCCTCTTCAATAGGCAACATTTCCTACATGTCAAGATTCACTTGAGGCTTTGAACTTGTCATATCTGAGCTTCCTCTGTGTGCCTGCTTGTACTTTTTGCCACACTAGAAGTGAACAAGACACCATCTAGCAAACTGTTTTAAGGAATTGTCATTTTTTCCAGCTGAAGGTGATAGTCCCCAGCACGATGTGCCTTTGCCACAGTGAATATGTATAGAGTGTTATTAAATGTAGCTGAGAACAGGGGTGTGACACAGT
>WBNQ01034648.1:4648-17640 GCA_013401375.1 Spizella passerina
CGCCTTCAGCCTAGCAGCAGCAAGGGTCAGACTGGCCCAGGCACATTCCAACTGTTAATATTGGTGGACACTGGACACTTGATCACAGCATGGCACAGTCACTCTGTTGTAGGGTGATCCAAGCTCAGGACAGCCATAAATTCCACATGTCTTACAACGTGCAACCTCCCAGCCTTTTCTGGAAGGGCACCAGAGCTGGGATAGGTGACATGAACCACAGGTTTTGCATGTTATGTGAGCATGCCCTGCCCATCCATGGGGTGGACTGCCGTGTGCTTTGGGCACATGCCAGGGAGTAGCTCAGGCCATGCTCACTCCTGTGTGACTCAAACTTTACACCCACTCAGAGGCTTTTGTCCATGTGATAGAAGGTGAATGAGAACATAGGCTGGAATTTGAGTGAATAAATATTTGCTCAGAATATGTTTTAGACATGTCCAGTTTGCACCTACAAATACACCAGTGTCACTAGATGTACAAATTCCAGACCAAATCTTTCCCAAATCCTGGGTATTATGGTGTTTGCTCTAGACTTTAAAGAGATACTTACTGAAGAATGTGTCTGATTTTGCTAGGTCACCTTTGTACAAATGGGAACAGGTTCCAGATTAAGGGGTGTTTTTGGAAGGTATCAGGTGTGGCCATGACCTCACCTCAACTGTGGCCATCCTCACCTGGTGTTCCCATTATCTGAAGAAATCCCAACAGGCACAAGAGTTGCACAAACCCTCAGGAAGCTGGAACTTGCCTGCAAGAAATATCTCTGAATGCTGTAATAAGAGAAATTGAGTGATCCATGGGTTTTTTTATGTCACCCTGACACAAACAAAAATCAATGGTTGTCCTGTCTGGGGTGTTTGTCCATTGATACAGTGCCTGCCGTTCTCTGCTTGAAAAGAATTCCATGTGTAGGTCCTTTGACATACAGAAAGAATTTTTTTTGAAAAGCACTCTGAAAGGTGATTTATGCAGTTTATATGGGATGTGCGCATGTGTGTGTACACATACACAAGTAAAATATTGGTAAGCTGAAACATGGAAAGTATCAAGTACACAGCAAAAACCTCAAGGGTCAGTATGACTTACTGATATTACCTAAAAATGCAACTATTTCTGCATTTACAGAGTCTCTGAAGCTGTCAGTGGTACCTGGAAGGCATAGCATGAACTTTTATTTAATACAGACCTGCCTCTGATGTGCATTATTAATTGATATTTATAAAGTGCATTAAGAGTTATCTGGGTATAGGCAGTACTATAAAGTTATAAATATATTTCACTAGATTTTATTGTTCCTTAAGATCAGTCACCAGAGACAGAGAATGATATATATTTGATATGAATAACATCTGTATTTGTGTCTAAATAGAGGAGGAAATGCATCTGTCTTTAGTAGATGTCTCTTTTTAATGTTTCAGCCTGCAAGAAATGCACATTAATAGCAGCTTCTTCCCTGAGGAAGGTTTTGAACTGGAGTACTTGAGAAGAAACTTACAACAGAGCAGCCTAAAGTGCCACCCAGTCCCTTTTAATTAGCACATATAAGTCCCCCAACATCCAAGATATGATTGAGACTTTCTGCCATTTCATTTTAATATCAGTGTTATATGCTAACGTTTGTCAGACTAAGCTAAAAAACCACTTCTTTTTATGTTGTTTCCCACATGCAGAGCAGACCTCTTACATTTTTGTTGGCTGCTAACGTACTAAGCGTTTTTTGGCAGCATGCGGTTCTGGATTGAAGCCATGCATGCAAGTCTTCCACAGTAAGTATGGCCCAAAGGATTAGAGATCAATGGATTTAGTTATCTGGTGAAGTTCCCCTGCCTCTCTGGTGCTATTAAAAGGTTTTGCTATTGTAACGAGCACCAGAACTTTTCATTTTAAACTTGCCCAACTGAGGCTTCCACTTAGGCTGCAAAGTGTAAGAAAGTTACTGGACTTCTGCAGGCAGATTTACTGTCATGCCACTGAAATGAAAGTCCAAGAAAAACCCCTAAAAAATATTTCATACATTAGAAGAAAAATTGTTCATAAAAGAGGAAAAAACCAACATGGTAGTGTGCTTTCTCAGTTTAATCAAAAGATGCTGTCTTAGAGAAAATTGCCTTCTAATTATCTCATAATCAAATCCTGAGAAATGGGGCAGAGACTTTTAGAAAAAGTCTGAAGCCTGAAGCACTGCCAACCTGAGTAAAAGGAATCTTCATTCCCAAGAGCTCAGGGGCATCCAAGCCACAGACCTGGCCCACAGCTGGGCTGCTGCTGGCTGTTGGCTGCGGACTAGTGGACACTGCTCATTGCTCCCCACTCTGACACTGACTCTGAAGCTTTTGTGTGCTGTCCAAAGCTACTGATTTGGGCCCCAGAACACCTACTTCCTCCCCCTTCCCTCCACAAGGAAATGTGAACAGCTGCCACAGAGATTTTCTCTGCTGTGCATGTGTAGAGATTCCTCCTGTGTTTGGCTTCCCTGCACTAGAGAAATGTATCATAAAGTCCTTCAGGGTTTGGCCTATGCTGTGGGAATATCTTGACTTTCAAGTTTGAGGGACTAAGTAGTTTTTCATTTTCTTATTTTTAAACATGGGACTTCCCAAACAGAGAAAAATTCATAACCCAGCTGATATAGCTCTTTTTAAGCTGAACAGAAGAAGCCATTCCAGGCATTTTGCCTCCTAATGGGCATAATAGGTAAAAATACAGCTCAAGTTTGGGTCCCCTCTGTGTGTGCAGGGAGTGGAAGGTGAGCAGGAACTGTTCTACACTTTCCCACTATCTTTGCCCAGGCTTCAGTACAGATTCAGGCTCTGGTCCTGTAGTTACTAAACTCTATAGGGCTCTATGAGAACCTTTATAATGACTACAAGAAGGGAAATTAGAGGAATACAATTATGGAAGAACATATTCAACCTTCCCATGTTTTTATTAGCGAGTTGCAAACGATGACACATACCACACTGTCCTGAGTGGATGGTAAAAGCTAATAAAAACCCAGTGAGAGTCAGCAGGACAGATTCCAGCTTTAGCCATAGGTTAACACAGCATTAATTTTCTGTGTTCAGAGCTGTATCTTACATTGCACTGTGTATTTATGAAATTCTTTTCAGCTGAAGTGACCCACACACATCTGAACAGCCCCAAATCATACCAAGGTGGCCCTCCTACCACACAGTTAAAGCAAGAACCACCAACAGCAAACACTCCACAGCTGTTAACTCAAAGTCTTACTGGGGTGACAGCCACCCTAGCTCAAACACTAGCATCTTTGGCATCTCAAAGTAGAACATAAACCTGCCAAATGAAGGACAGGACAAAATAGAGTGGAAGAGGGCACTGTCCTGAAAAGATGATCTGGTTTTGCTAAAAAGCTAGCTGCTGATTTCAGGATTTTGCTGTCCATGAAAAATGTCCTCAATTGCTAACTGTCCTGAAAAGCTCTTCAAACTAGTAAGTGTGCCCAGAAACAGACTTTCAGGCTACCAGGCTCCCTAGGGAAGCCACACAGTTCTATATTGCAGGGAACAAAATCTAAATGTACTCTTCTTAAGGGCAGCCAGATAAAATAAGAGCTAATCCAAACACCAAACCAAATCCAAAACCTTTGAGAGAGTAGAGATAAATATTTTCTAAGTTATCCATGTAAAGTATCATCCAGGCATAAAAAGCTCATCTAGCTTTGCTGCTGTTCTAAAGTCCTAAAAAGTCCGTTCCTGCAAGTATCTACCATTCTGAGATGATACAGATACTTTGGAGCTTCCATTCACACAAACAGAATTTGTTGAGCCTTACCCAATGTGAATATCTAAAACTTCCCAAGTTTTAGAGGCTCACCCTTTAATTTTTTAATGCGCTTCTAGTTCTACCTATTTATCAACAACCCCGAATTCCCACCCAAAAGTTTCATATTCATTTCCATTTTCAGATCTTCTGAAGCTCTTAAAAAGTAACTCTCTTTCTCATAGCTGGAGTGCACTAAAAGTTTTCCTTGTTAGTGTCTGCTACTGAAGATGGTTTGAAGCTGGGAGGCAAATGGGGATCAGAACTTTCTCAACATTGTAGCTGGTGTGTGTTTGAGATTTACCCCAATGCAGTAGATGTAGGAGCCAGACAAATACACCAGATCTGAATGCTGCCTGCTTTGTGGGAGCAGCTGTGTCCTGAAATCTCTTCCCATCCATGTCCCTTTCCCATTTGTTATTCCATTCCTAAGGCAGCACCCAGCCCATCACACTGCTGTAATTATCAGCATCTGCAGGTGAAGCTTGTCTTGATTTTTTTTTTGGTGTATATTCTCTTCTATTTCATTACTATTTAAAAACAATAATACTCTTTATTCTATAATCTTTCCAACAATCTTATTGAACTATTAGCTTTAGCCTTCCCTAATTGAGCTCACAAACACCTATGTTTATATTTTTGTGGGTTTTCTATGTGTTTGCCCATTTCTTCTTGCTTTTTTTATTTGCTTTTAGTGGTCTCAGAGTCCTAAACCATGCAGACAGACTTAAGAGATGTGCAGCACTGACAGGGACTGCAGAGGAAAAGGAAACCCAGCCAATTTCAGCCTCTCTGCCACTTGCATCAGAGCAAGAGTGGCTAGAGAAAGAAGTGTAGATTTAAGGCCATGATGTACATGGTGGCTAAAAGTAAGGCTATTACATCATGTGTACCATCATAAAAGATCCACCCATTTCCTCAGAAAAGTAGAAAAACATATTATAAAAAATAAAATATAGTGTTCTGTAGGAGCCAATAATTTAATAAAAAAGGGTTGTCTGGTCCTTTACTAAATTACATTAACAATTTTCAGTTTTCTTTGTTTCTTTCTTACCAGTTGGGGAATTGTGTTTAATTTAAAATATTTCTCAACAGCTTACAAAGAAAACAAGTCTAGAAGAAAATGTCCAAAGTTATTTTCTTCTATTAAATGACTCATACTGATATTGTTCTCAGTCTATGTTTATATGTTAATGTAATCATACATATGTCCTTCCCCTGATTTCCTAGCATGTATTCTTTCACTACTCTTCTTGTAGCACTCCCCAAAGGTTTGCCTGTATCAGTCCACAGTGACTGATTTACACACCAGAAAGTCTCTGAAAGCATAAAGATGTATCATGCATAGTAGTGCCTCAGTTTAAAGCAGGGACCAGCACAAATTAATTCCCATGGTATTTATGGGAACTTAAACATAGAAGGGCAGAGAATTAAAAACAGGGATGCACCCTAGCAGGCAGGGAGACTGCTGGCTAAAATACTCGCTTGGATGAAATCTCACCAGGAAAGTGTTTGGAGCCTAACCCCAGAGTTTACACGCCAAGCTCTTCAGTCTGGTGCTATTCTAGATGTACCAGTTCAATCTGCGGCAGTGCGTGACTCAGCCAGACCTCACACAGCTGAACTGAGCTTGGAAGCCTCAGCCTATGAATTCCTGGGTTAGACTTCACTTTCTCTGCCTGTTTTCTATTAGCTCTGTGGGTTTTCAGGCTTTTATGGCAATCCTCTGACTGAAAATTACTGCTGCCCAAGACAGCCTGACTGCCAACAAGGTTGCAAACACAGAAGATCTTTTTCAGTAATTCTTTGGGCCATGAAAGGTTGGTTATTTCCAAACTTTTCATTAAATGTACATTTCTGAAAGCTTAAATGTTAATTTCCATACGCTCTTCTCTCTCTTTTTCTCTCTCCCTCTCATTCTCCTTTTTAAGCTGACATCAAGAATTCAGGCACAGAAACAGAGAGAGAGAGAGAGGGAGGGAGTAAAATTATATTTTTCATGTAACTCTACTGAAGTCAAAGAACTCACACTAAGGAAAATCTGGGGCTGCTCTGTTTATTTTCTTACTCTTGGTTTGCTTAATTTCATGCCACTTAAAATTACATTTAATTGCAGCAGTTCTCTATTTCATTTTCGGTTGTGCTCTTTTCCCAACATGTTCCCCAGGACATTGGAAGAAGAGAAAAGCTGAATCAGTTTGGAAAAACATAAATATTTCTGAACGTGTGGACAGTTCTCACTTCTCATGTGTGGGAGGAATATTTCACTGCCCTCCTACCCATCACTCAAATGTCCCGATCAAGTTATTGAAATAAATTATCTTAAAGAATAATTATCTGAAAAGAATTCTTTTCCTGTCTCAAAAAGCACATCTACTACCATATAAGCTTTTTTACCTACATAGCTTACACACAGGCTGATTTCAATAAATAAACTGAATGATGCCTAAATCCTCTGAGGCACTCACTCTTCAGCACTCAATAGATCTGAAGTTGTTTTACTGGCATATATAAGTGTTCCCTCAAAACTCTCACTCTGGTCTAGTTGCATTTTTGAGACAACAGTTTGTACCAATGAGACATTTTTACTCTGGAAGATGAGGCCCTGACATGTGGCCAGCTCCACCTGGGCTGGGGGAAACACAGACCGAGAATTTTGCTAAAAAGCCTCTTGCTGAGGCTCCTTGGCACTCATCAGCACAACCTCTTGGACCACATTCACTCTTACTTTCATTTCCAAATTCAGTGGGTACTCACACAGTGGAGCTTAATTCTCTTGAAATTCATGGCCAGTGAATTTCAAAGTCACACGTAGGCATTCACATGCATGAGTAGCCACAAAGGAGATTGCTCATGGACCAAAGAGTGAAACCCTGCCATGTGACCTAGGGAAGCACTCATAACTCAGTTACACATCTTGAATACTGTATATGGAATATTTGGAGACAGCTGTTCATGATTAACCCAGAAAGGTTTTAAAATATTTACATTCTTCCTTGTGGCACTCATTCAGCAAGGTACTCAGGCATATGTGTAACTAAGCAAATAAATAGCAGAGCATGGTAGGAAAGCACTGTGAGAGGAATAACTGAGATGCTTTATTCCTTCTGTCAATGGATATCCCCTTTCAACTGATAGATGAAAAGAAATTTGGGTATAAAAAACCATACAGGTAAGGGGAGGACACTGGTCTGGAAGTGGAGTGTTGTGACCTGTTCACATAACAGTGCTGGTCCTAAGAAATGTGGAAAAAAATCACACAAAAGAATATAAAGCACATGGGACAATTTTTGAAAGGAGTCCCAGTATAATATATTGTTAATGTCAAAACCCTTTGTTGCAAGTAGGTTTTGCTTCTGGATTTTTCATGAGCAGGAAAAAATGACACATTCATTGGATGATTTATGCATTTCAAATTATTTGCTCAGCTCACAACAGAATGAATTGATACACTGCAGAAATCCATATTACATCTATTTCACCTTCTTTTAGCTTTGAGGCTACATGGCAAAACAGCTTTGCTTAATGCTATATTCATGTGTCCTATGGGAGAATAGCAATTTTTTTGTACTTTTTCTGCATCTGTATATTCATTAAAGACACACACAAACACACAGAAGTACTGAAATATGAAGAGAACCCCAAAAGCCAAGGAAGCTGAGTTGGAACATATTTCTGAATTTGTTTGCAAACCTGTGACAGTGAACAACTCTCAAAAAATAATACTGCTGGGTGAGACTGCAAAGTTTTGGGGAAGTTCTTTGAACACATGTAAACATGATATGTGTAGGCAAATGTTTAACTTGCCTTTCTTACTTCTACAAATTATATTATGAAATCAGACATCTCTGACTTCTTAGGAATGTCAAATCAATGTATTCCTTCAAAACAGATAATTGCAGGGAACTGCTCTGCTTCTCTGCTTCTATAGTTTTGATTGTTCCACTTTCAGACTGATAATGATCAGACGCTTCAGTTGTTTTAGCAGTTCATTTACATAATACAGGTAGTTTGGGAAACATCACCTGCAGCCCCAAATGTAGTGTGTTAGACACTGCAGACTGAACAAAAAAGAAACAAACACATTGGGTTTATGCAACTGGAGGACAGAGACAAGTCTTGTGCTTTCATTCACTGCCCTTTGATCACAGGGACCTACATTTTAATCCATCCCAGGCAGAATCATGGAAAATGTATTTGATCTGATAGCTGTATCAGCACTACTTTAATACGCTTCTTTCTCAGATTCAGGATTGAAGCATCTAGATTTAAAATGTCCTTCTGCTGCCAAAAGAGATTGAATTTGACAGATGAGGATTTATGAGTGCTGCTCACATGTGGCAGAGGTCACCTCGTATGGTCACTCCTATATTGTTCCTACGAGAGAAGGCACTGTAGTGGTTTGGAAGCAGTAATAGGAAAGATATAGTGTGTGTCTTGTTACCACACACGTAATTAGGATCTTAATGAGAAGCTCTCTATTAACATTGTATTAAGGCTAGTGACCTAGAGTGATACAAAGTCAATGGACCCATTACATTTCGTGCCATACTGTACAAAGTCCCACTGAGAGACACAGAATATTGAAGGACCGTCCATACGATGCCCTCAGGGTCTATTCTCTCTTTGATGCATATGTATAACTCTCATTAATGTTAATAGAAGTTACTCCTGAATAGCTGGGGGAGAACAGACCCTCTGTTTAATATGAAAGAGTACTAGTAGGAGATTCCACAGGAGCTTTGGGATCCCAAACAATGTCAATGCTGTTATGACAAATCAATAGGTGAGCAGCAAGTGAAATCAACTGCACATAGCCCATATTGTGTGACCAAAATACATTGGACAGAAAATGCTACCCTCTTCCGAACCTCCCCGAAGGAGATCTATGGTATATTTTACAATGGAGACCACCTAAGCCAAAACTGTCATATTCTTTGTTCTTCCCTTCCTCTTATGTAATATGCTCAGGAAATTATACTCATTATATAGACAAGAAACCACCTCATCTAACTTTCATAGTCTAAAGATCAGTTCAATCTACTTTTCTAGACTCCTTTTATGATTCACAGGGACCATAAGCCACCTAAAGAAGGTAATAAATTCAGATTGTGTTAAGACAAGATGATTCATCCTCTAGGGGTACAAATTTCCCCCTGCTGGCTGCACAGGAAGTGTACACTCAACTGACTCATATAACATGAGTTGCAACCACTTTGTGGTCCTAAAATGCTTATGTAGCTGCATGAGGTCCTCAACCTTGGTTTTCAAGGTTCAGTCTAACTGCTCTATCCACCTTAGTGCTTTCCTTTCTTGACAGACAATGACTCTAGGTCCCTGGCAGCCTTCCTATCTTTGAAAATGTAGAGTTTCATGAAAATAACCTCTGTGATGCTCAGCAGGTTTTTTCTTTGAGAGCAGCATATTCTCTGTGCAACAGTAAAACATTGCTGCAGAGGCGCTGCCTGGCGCATGTACAATTATAATCATTCTCTATATGGATACCACGACGCAATGGTTTGGATTATTTTAATTCAAGATTATAAAAGATCTCAACATCTACTTAAGTCTCTTTCTGGAGCCCCTGGGCAGACCCTCCATGACTGCCAAGGACCTGGAAGAGCAGAGGAAGCTGAGGCAAGGCAAGTGGGACAGTGTGGGGTGGGCAGTCCCACTGCATGCAAGCAAGAAGAAAAGAGCAGATCCAGTGATGGTCACTGGTTCAACAAATGTCCAGTGACCATCCTTGAGTCCATAGAGGCAAGGTAGGTCCAAATCAAGCCAGAAAACCAAGTCAGCGTGGCTCAAGAGGAGGCCAAAAGGGATGGCCTGAACTGAAAGGCAGCTCTCAATCAAGGAGGAGCAGGCCTCCGCTACAGCTGCAGGTGAGACACCTGTGTCACAGCGAGGGTGCCTGGGACAAATCTTGGGCTCCCCTGACTTCAGGGTGAACGTGGTGCAAAATAGGAAAAATGAAGTGGGAACAATGGGGTGGCCAAAAAGGAAATTACTTTTAATGAGAAATAAGGACAGGGATGGTGCCCCAAACACAGTACATGGACAAGCTCCAAAGACCAGAAACAAGGGAAAGGTAACAATATACAGTCTCAGGGGTGGAACATTCTAGAAACAATAGCATGTATGGAATATAAGTAACCAATAGGGGTGTAGAGCCTGGACTAATTAACATAACTACTCCAAAGGCTCTTTGGAGGAGATCTCGTGCTTGCCCTCACTAAGATGAATGTTTCCCAGGGCTTGAAGCTAAAGGCTTGGTTTGTTAGGGGCAAAGTCTGGCTGACCATGTATCCTAGTCAGGCTGACTCCCACAGCCTGCGCCATATCTGTGTTGGTCTTGGGTCCAGAGAGCCAAACTCCTGGCAGGAGTGGGGTGATGAACTCAGGTTCTTAGCAGCTCTGCTTCACAGTGGAAATTTGAAAATTAAATTTCTAAAATGCTTATGCTGTTATATTTTATTATGTACTTGCAATAAAAGCAATCAAAGTTGCTCTGAATTTTGAAAGAAAATATGGATGGTATGTCCAACTGAGGGGCTACAGGAGGGCCCTATCTAGGCATGCATCAACCAAGGCACTTTTAAGTTGTCATGAGAATGAGTCAAGGAGTCCTCGAGGTTTTATGCTACAGTTCTCAAACAGCAATGCTGGCAGTGAACCACTGTGTGTTGTGTCATTAGACCACCTTGGAGCTAGGACAGGCACAAGGATAGATCTGAATTAGTGAAGGATGACAGAATGGGAAGCTACTCTACTGTCAGGTCTTCTCTATACCTCACCTGCATATCTGGCCATCACTTCATTTAAGTATCTTCCCATCCCTCGGGCAATGCCTTATCTGTGATTACTCTATGACCATATTATCTTTTATCAGGCCCCACTCTGACTCACCCTGCCCTGTTCTGTACCTAGGAGCACATTCCCAGGAAGTGGGGACTAGTCATCAGTTTCAGCACACCGAGGTTCAAAGGCATTGTTCACACCCAGGGTGAAATGCTCATAGTGCCTGGTTTAGACCTGTGCAGGAGAGCAACCACAAAGTCTGCTACCATTGTCAGCCTGAACTCCTACACATTAAAATAGTCCCTACAACCTCTATCATGGCTGTAAGGACTACATAATCAGTGGTTTGGAATTTTTCAGTGTTTCAGGTAATCACAGTCCTAGTGCTTGTGCTGAAAAATATACAATATATAATATAATACAAGACTGAAATATTTTTGAACAAAACCAAGCAGGAAAATAAAATTACTAGGTATGTATAGGTATCTGCATACAGACATGCCTAAATTTGGCAGTGTGTGTTTGCAGATATGGCTTTTTCTCCCTTTGTGTGACTATACATTGAGACACATGCAGCCAGTGTGTGTATATACTACATTTAGTTAAAAAATAAAGACTTCTATTCATATCTGCCTTTATAAATGCATAAATGTACAGACAGTTTCTTGGCCACAGCTACTGCATGCTTGACAGATATGGTCACCTCATACCAGACCTCACCTAGACCTGGGGCAAAGACAAATCCAGTTTGATTGATTGGGATATTGTGTATTCATTCATTAGTCCAGGCTTTGGCAGACAAGACCTGGCAGGTATCTTCTTGTAAGCAGACGGCTTTCCTGGTGTGGTCTTGGCTTTTCTGGCAGCTTAGCTGTGAAATTTTATACACTTCTGTGGCAGGGACTAAGGCTATCAGGACTCCAAGATTTCTCATATATTAGACAGCATATGCAGATCAAACCCCATGCTGTATTCCCCGTCCCTAAAAAAATGAAGTCTGAATTGGTGCTTTTGGGCTCTTCTATGTAGGGTGGATCTGGGCCTATTTTTCAAAGTTTCTTTTTACAAAGAAAACACCTAGAGTTTGCAGTAGTTTCATATATGAAAATTGGAAGTATCTCTTCCAATTGATTTCAAAACAGTCCCCCAAGCCTGGGCTGGATTTTAATATGCCCTCCAGAGAGAGAATTAAAATGAAAATTATAACCAAAATTAAGGATCAGAAACCAAATGAAAACTTTCAATGATAGTGCCCAATTTATAACTCAATTGCATGTCAGAAGTAAATATCTCCAGGTTTTAGAGATATCTCATCATTAAGGTTAGTGTTAAAATCTGAAGGCTGAAACACTTTGGTTACTGAAGCAGACAGCAGAGGAAAACAGCTCATACTGGCCACTTAAATTCCTTTTTTCATTCGTTATTTTCACTAGGTCATAAATCCACCACTTTGCAAACTAGCCAAGAAAAATGTAAATTGGATCACATACAGAGGACAGAATTTGTTCAAAGTGAAGAAAGTTCATCAGTTAAAAAGTACCAATGAGACCAAATTAAAATAAATGTTTCTCAAGCCTTACGTTCAGAAAATCTATTTTATAGTATTTAGATGGTAAAAAATGCATTCAAATCCACTAGAAATCTCTTTATGTACCACAGGAGTGGAATAAAATACCTTATCATAAACAAAAATCAGGACTAGAATTTTGAGGTGGTTTTCTATAGTTGTAAATTCTTGGTATATGAAGGGCAAAACAAGAATTTAATAAATTTGGTCTTTCCTTATAAAGAAAGAGTTAATGCAAATTATGCACTTACACCTTTAAAATGTCCAGATATATTAGGCTTTCAGAAGGAAAGCAAAGCATGTAAATATTGCTGCTCTGCTTCTTTTTTTTTTTTTTCATAATTCAGTCAACATGTAGTCTTTGTTTTTAACTGAATAAAGCTGACAGCATTATAGTCTCTGCACTCACATTCTTCCATTGCCAGATCAGAACTAAGCACAGTTTTAGACTCTGAACCTGGAACAGCTTAGATTAATGCTTGACTTGATGGGTATGATTTGTCTGTTCAGTGGGTTGTCTTCAATACAACTCCTCATTCTTCAAGGAGTTAAGCAGGCCTGAAAGTAATTACAAGCACAAAGAATGAATACATTTATTGAGGTCAGTATGACATGGCAGAGGGAGATCAATATTCTTTTGAGGGGACACAGAGTAGTTGATGCTGTAAGTGATAAGGTGTAGTTTGAAACTGGAACAGGTTCATAATTCTTTCTGCCAGACAGCTTAAAAACTGATGTTAAGACTCTGTGCTTCAGGTGATTTTCATATGCACAGATGAATCCATTTCTGTTATATGATGCTTCTCCAGAACCTTTAATAGGAAAAAAGACACAAAAGGTAAGT